>LNDK02000024.1:2567652-2621061 GCA_001455915.2 Samsoniella hepiali | reverse complement strand
AAGCCAGTTTCTTTTCTGGCTCATCTTGTTGCGCAAACAGACGGCTCGCAGCAAACCATCTCGTCAGCCTCCTTTTTGCGCCCGTCCGCTTTGCCCGCCCGCCCGCCTGCTGCGCTGTCAGAAAAAAGAAAAGGGGCTGGGGCCCTTGTCCACCAATCTCGATCCCCCCCGCGCCCCTCCCCCCCCCCCCCTCCATCCATCCACACACCACCGGCTGCCAACGCACCACGAAACAGCCCTCTTTCTATTCCTGTGGTTTCCTTGCTACTTCGTCTTGGGCCAAGCGATTACTTTCTTTTCCAGTCCAGTGTCAAAACGGGCTTGACTCGAATGGTGCACAGCTTAGGCTGTGTGTGAGCCAATCATAGCCCCCAATTGCCTTGTTCGTGTCGCAACACACAAAAACGTGAGCCCCAACACGACTCGGGACCTCGTCGCAACCGGATGCAACAATGTCCCATATGCTACAAAGAAAAAAAGCACATCATTATATAAAAAGGCGGTCATGACAGAAAAAAAGACCCCTACATAATCTGCGGTCAGACGAAATCCTGCAGCCACCTTTTGTCGGTGTACCGCAGCCCACTTGCCTAGGTTCGTCGTTACCGCCAGCCGCCGTATTCTGCTCCGCCGCCGAGTCGCACACCGACCATGCCCAGCAGCAACGGCCGCCCTATTTTCTTCTTCTTCTTCTTCGCCCTCGCAGGAAATGCCATAGATCATGCATCCGCCGAGCATGGCGCCTCAGACCTCTCTCTGCATGCCCATGTAGCACGTCCCAGACACTGCTCGTCCTGTCTTACCCCAATTCGTCCCGACGGCCTGGTACTGTCTCGTACACGCCCCGCCGACGGAGACGGAGACGGACTTTTTGCGCCTGGTATTCGTAGACAACGTATTCAATTCATGCTAGGTTGTATGTTCCAGGTGAAAAATCACAAAGCGTCACGTCAGCATTGGCAGTGCATGCGCATAAATAGATGCTTCATTCTCATTGATAATAGACCAGTCCTCCCCCCAAACGCCGCGAGTAGTTTTATACTCTATAATATAAATAAATAAAAAAGACAATTGACCCATCCGTATTCACATGAAATGTTCTCAGGTCGCGTTACTATACATACCCAACAAGAAAAGCAAAAAAAAAAAAAAAATTGAAAGCAAACAAGAGCCGAGATACAACATCGTGTATCCTCTAGCACTCCCGTCCAAACCGGATATCAAACTCCTTCAGCACGCTCATGATGCTGGCCGCCTCCACCTCGATCGCGTTTCGTCCCCGCGAGCTCTGCCGCGACGAGGGCGACGTCCGCGACGTCGCCTTGAGCTTGGGCAGCCACGAGTTGATGTCGTTGGCCGCCTCGGAAAAGTTGCGGTGGCTCGCCAGCGTCTGGTACGCCTCGGCGCAGCTCAGCCCCAGGCTCGGCAGGCTCGGCAGCGTAATCTTTTCCTCTTCCCTCTTGCTGCTGCTGCTGCTTGGGCCGTTGCTCGTGTTGGCAGCAGGCTTGGACTTGCAGCACCCGCCGCCAGCGCCTCCCTTGCCGCCGCAGCACCCGCCCTGCTCCTTGCCAAACTTGGCATTCATGAGCCGGCAGAAGAGGCCCGACTTGGGATCGGCCTGGCACTGCGCACACGTTCCGGGCGCGCCCGCGCCGCAACCGCCACCCGAGGGCTTCGCGGCCTGGACGGTCTGCCCAGCCTTGGGCTTTCTGGGCGGAAGTTTGACCGCGCCGTCTGCCGTCATCTCCATGATAAAGGGCTGCGGTGGCGCCACGTCCGTCTCCGACGGGGGCGGCGTCTGCACTTGCCGGGGGATGTTGGGCTGTGACTCGGGAGGTGTCATGGCTGGCGTCGCCATGGCGGCATCGGCGCAAGCACAGTATGTGCCGTCCTTGCAGAAGCCGCAGCTTTCTTTAAAGGAGATGCCGTCCATGGACGACGACTGCATCATCATCATCTCAGACGGCGGGGGGTCTGCCGCCATGGATGCTACTATTTGGGACTGCCGGCGGGCAAAGGCCGCGGTAAAATCCATCTCCTGGTCGGCGGGTCTGCCGGGCAACTCCTGGCGCATCCTCTTGCCTGCGCCGCCATTGTTGGATGGCGACGACGGCCGCTTCAGGTCGTTGGTCTGGGTCGTAGAAGAGCCAATCTCCTCGAGGCACTGACACGACGTTCCAAACCCACACTTGCCGCAGCCAGATGTGGCCGTAGCGAGGACTTCTTCGGCGCAGGCACATCGGCCATCTGTTGTGCAGTTTCCACACGTCATGTCCGTGTCTGCGAGCGGGGCTGCGCTCTGTGAGTCCATTGAATCAGGTGGTGTGATGATTTGAGAAATGGAAAAATCCCGGCTGGTCTCCGGATGGGGTAGTCTGTTGTTACTCGACATGCTCTGTCGGTGCTGCTGCATGCTGTGGCGGTGATGCTGCTCATGCGCAGACGGGGCGCTGTTGATGCGCTCATTGCGAAAGACGTGCTCAGTTTGTCGACGGCGGAGAGTCTCGGCTTCCGTCTCGACCCTGATTCTGTCCTGGCGCTCCCTGTCGAGCATGTTCTCCAGAAGCATGCATCGTGAGCGGAACGACTGCACATCCAGCTCGAGGCTGTGGACCTTGTCCTTGAGATCCGACTCCTTCTTGTCCCACTCTGCCTTGTACTGGTCTAGCTGATCCTCGAGCTCGCCTACACGGGCGGCCCGACGCTCGCGAAAGGCTCTCTGGGCGGCACGGTTCTGTGCCTTGCGCTTGGTGGGCGGGGTGTCGGTGGCGGGCTTACGGCCGGGCTTGGGGCGCGGCGGGATGACCCATTCCTTGGAGGTCATGGAGATCTTGGGCCCTTCCATGGGCGTGCCCGGCGAGACGACGGCGGCCATGGTCATCTTGTCCGGGGCCGGGGGCACCGAGACGGAGAGTCTGGGAAGCGGCACCGGCTCCGGCTTGGGCTGCTTGGCGGCGGCGGCGGTGGTGGCGATGGGCTTGGGCTGCGTGGGGAGCGGCGCGCGCTGGTAGGCAGGCGGAGCGCAGGCCAGCGGCGCAGGACCGGCGGCGGATGATCGGGCGCGGGCGATGGACGGGCGCGACGTGGGCAACGGGACGGGCGAGGCCACTGACGACGGTGAAGATGCAGCCGTGTTGGCCATGGTTTTCTGGGCGGCGGGCTCGGTCGGATGTTTGCGGGCGGGCACCTGATTTTGTGGGGCGCCTGGCTCGGATGTCCGAGACGGCCAGTGGGTGTGCAGTGCTGTGGCTGCGCGGGAAGACGAAGAGAGGGCACCGCTGCTGCAGCCTTACCGCGCGAAGCGGGCTTAAAATAATTCGAAAAGAAAGTTGCAGGACGGGCAGAAGCAGCCACGCCAGATTTCCTGGATCTCGGAAGCTCGGTCGTGTCGCGGGGGAACAGCGTCGTGTGCGTTCGGTCGGGCGGGCAAACAGCCAATTGCAGGCTGCGGAATGGGCGGTGCGTTGGAATTGCCTCGCGCTGCAGTGGTGCGTGTTTGAAGTCTCTGGTCGCTAGTAGTGCTGACTCGAGTTGTTTTTGTTTTTTTCTCAGTCAGTCTTTTTCCGTCCGTTTCGTCTGCGACAGGACGCGAGGGGTAATGACAACCCCTTATCAGATGGGGATTCGTTGGTGCTGGGCGTTTATGGAGGATGCAAAAGATGCAAGAAAACGTGATGGGGTGCAGAGCGTGTGTCCCGAAAAATTTCAAAAAGTGCGGGACAGCCCTTCTTTTGAGAAAAATGGCGTGTCTACTGGGGCGGGCAGCCAGAGGTCCGATGGTAGGAGGCCACGACGAAAAGCGTGGGAAGGTTGGTGGGCCAGATGCGATTGATAAGATGCTGATTGATAAAATTTTCTCACCAAACTTGAAAGACACGGCCACCCAGCTTCGAGCGCACTGCGGAGTGCTGCCCGCTTTCCTCACACAGCACCCCCACAATTTTACCCAACACTAACTCAATAAGGGCCCTCTTCACTAAATGGCGGACACGGTCGTGACATGGCGACAATCGGCTCTTCACAAGCCGGGAACACACCTTGGTTGGTAGAAGCCCTAACGCGGCGCGGTACTTGGGGATATAGCCTACATGTTCGCTTCCACCAACAAGGCCTCTCTCTATGACCGCTGCATTTGGGCCAAGCTGCTTTACGCGGCTACGTCCGCAAGCCAAAACGCGCAGCTCCATCGCGGCAATTGGTCGAGTGAAACTCCAGGAGCCTTTTTTTTTTTCCCTTGTGAACCAATTTTCGCGCACTGTCGGCCCAGAATGGAGTCGAGTCCTTGGCTAACTGGAGCACGAGACCCCTCTTCGTCTGGAACCCAGCTCTGCACTGCCAAGTATCTGTCGCCGCCAAAATTGCCCTGCAAGACACTTCCCACGGGGGGGGGGCCACCCTCTTCCCCCACCATGTGTCCCAGCCGAGGGGCCGACCTTGTCAGGCACTCAGGCAAAACATATGATTTGCCGGTCGCTCTGGATCTTCAAGCTCATTGCCCCGCGGACCGACTGTTGATTGGCTAATGTAACGTTATTGTGCCCGCTACAAATCCCTGATCCTTGATCGGAACATCCCACTTGCAAAACAATCTGCGCGTGTCTTACCCTGCAGTCCAGCAAAACCGGAACCTTTTGCTTGGTGGTACAACATGTGGCTAGCCGAGTTATTCCGTTGGATTTGCAACTCTCGACGCACAGAGTGAATAACAAGACACGGGTAGCCACCGGCCATCGTGAAGAAAAGTCGAGAAAATAAATGATGTTGCTACATTATGCAGGCATACAAATGAAGAGCTATGAAGCATTGCATGAGAAGTCCAAACGTGGAGAATATCAAGCAAAATAAAGTCCAATTCGACAAAATACATCTAAAATCTATTCTCTACAGCAGACCAGTCTGATTCTGTCAACTCGTGCTGTCATCCGCATTTCTAGAGTCCGACTGGGTTCGACCGCTCAGGCGTTTTGCGGGCGGGCATCCCCGCGTGATGTCCAGACCGCGTCGATACCAAAGTCGGTGTTAGCCTTACATCTCTACCCAGTCAGAATGACACAAATCTGGGCTAATTTGGGGTTTCGCCGCGTCATGCTTCACTTGCACGAATCCGCCCACCTCTTACCCTCACTGACAGTGTTATGGATGAACTTGGATTTGTCACGATAGTATTGGAACCGAACTATTCTCAAACTCGCTACTTTCGTCTGCTATACATCCGACGCGGTCTTGATTTTCCGCAACGAAGCCTTTACAGGATTAGGAGCCTCGAAAATCTCCGTCATCTCCTCCAGCGACCGTCCCTTGGTCTCCACCGAAAAGAGGTAGCTGATGGTGGCCTGTATGAGATCCCACACGATAAACACAATGTACGTCTTCCAGCCAATGTGCTGCAGCGAAATGGGAAAGCAAAACTGGTTGACAAAGGCCAGGCAGTGCACAAACGCAAACACAAACGCCAGCCCCTTGCCGCGCTGCTCGTACGACAGGCACTCGACGGGGTACAGGGCCTGCAGCGGCGTCATGCCAAAGTTGTAGCACCAGCCAAAGATGAAGATGAAGGCGATGCCGGCCGACGCCGCGCCCTGCTCCTTGGTCGAGGCGTAGATGCCCGTGCCGGCGGTGATGCCGGCAAAACACAGGGAGCACGCCACCGACGTCCAGATGCTGGTCGGGCGGCGTCCCATCTTCTCAATCAGGCTGGCGCCCACGTACGAGGCGACGGTGGCAATGGCCGTGTAGCCCAGATTGATATTGAGGATCTGGTCGGGGCGCGTGGTGCCGGTAGTCATGAGCATGGCGGGCAGGTAGTAGCTGACGACGGCGTTGCCAGAGCACTGGCCCCAGACCGAGGGGATGAGGGCGTTGAGCATGCGCCACCGCGCCGCCCGGGTCTTGTACAGGTCGCTGTAATCCCACCAATGCTTGTCGGAGCCGTTGAGCGTAATGACCTGCCTGTACTCCTCAATCTGCATCCGCACCAGCGTGTGGTTCGGGTTGCCGTCGCCGTGGTACTTTGTCAGAAAGTCGAGGCTCTCCTGCTCGCGGTGGTGCGCAAAAAGCCACCGGGGCGACTCGGGGAAGAAGAGGACAAACACGAGCACAATGGCCGGGCAGATGAGCTGGCACCACACGGGGATGCGCCACTGCGCATCGCCGGCGTAGCGCACGGAGCCGCGCGTGACGCCGGCCGCCATCAGCGCGCCGATGGCGTAGGTGCAGTTGTAGCACGCCGTCAGCACGCCGCGGTACGCGGGCGGGCTGATCTCGGCGCACCAGATGGAGCTCGCGCAGCGGACGATGCTGACGCCGAAGCCGAGGAAGAAGCGGCCGGCGACAAAGGCGGGCGTGTTGGTGGCGAGGGCGGAGAGCACGGTGCTGAGCACGACGATGATGCTGCCGATGAAGATGCCGAAGCGGCGGCCCTTGAAGTCGCAGGCCGGGCCGGTGAGCGGCAGCGAGGCCACGGTGCCGACCGTGTAGATGGCCGAGACGAAGCCGAGCTTGGAGCCCGTCTTGCCGACGCCGAACCGGTCACGGAAGGATTCCATGGCCGGGAGCGATCCGAAAATGGAGCCATCATAACCTAGGAGAAGATTGGTTAGTATCAAGCCCGAGACGGTGGTGGAGGGAAGAGGTATCTTACCATTCATTGTAGAGCACAGGAAGGCAATTACACAAAAGCAGTACAGCTTCAGCAGAGGGCGACTCAGCGGAGAGAGCTTTGCTGCGGCAATGGCCTCTGCCATTTCCTCGGCAGAGAGCTGCGCATCGCAGTGCACCACCTCTGCGACATCGTCGCTGTTCTTCTCCATGGAAGACTTGTGCTCAGCCATTGCGCTGTTTTTTTCTCTCTTCTCCAGATCGATCTTGGTAGTCTGGGGAAAAAGGGTATGGGGTAAAAGACGGGGCCTTGATGGAATTGATCACCACCCCCATTGCAGTGAGACAAAGGCAGGTATATAGCTCTTCAAACCGCGACGCGCAGCTGCGTCATGTTGCGTTCAAAGCTCCAGCAGCCGAGTGGCTTGGGGGTGTTGCTGCCGGAGCAAGAGACCGGCCTGCCCCCGCGCGTCCGGCGTTGCGGCTTCAGCACGGGCGCGAGCATCCGCTGTGGCGGCGCCGCGACACCACCAACTCAAGCCCCCCCAATTTCAAAGCTACCAGGTCTAACACGGGCTGGGAGTATTGATGTTAGCTCTTGATATGGAGAAACAAACGTTGTGGCTCGTTTAGTAATACGCATTGTAATTGAGGTTCATGTGGACGGTGTTGATTGTTGTAATAAACGCGATAATCATCACAATAGCAACAGATACAGCCAGGGTATTGTATATGAGAAAATTGGATACTACTGTAGCTCCGTATAGATCCAAGTGCCATTCATTGTATAACTGTCTAAGTAGAGCGCCCTCAAGCATAGCCAAACTGCAGTAGTATATTGCCAAATTCCAGCAGATAATAATCCGCATAGACCAACCCGTGGTCCGCGTACTTGTCGGTCCAATTCCCGTTAAAATTCGCCGTCGCACACTTCAGAATACACTCAAACGAGTCCGCGCCGCTGTCGGGCGACTGTCTCGCCACAACGCCGACCGACCCAGCGCCATCCTCCCAGACCAGCTCGAGCTTGTCTTGCGCAAAGCACAGCGCAATCGTTTCCGTAGTAATCGCCATGGCCGCCTTGTAGTACTTTTCAAACAGCTCAAAGTCGCCCCGTGCGGCGACCGCGTGCGCAATCAAGAGCATACCGTTGGCCGCAATCATGGCCGCCGACGTGTCGCGCAGCGGACTGTCCTCGTCCACCGGAGCGTCGAAATCCCACAGCGGGACATGCCGTCCCACGCGGACGCCGTCCCGGCGCTGCTCGACGCAGCGCGGGGCCGACAGCAGGCGCTGGAGAAAGTAGTCGGCCAGCCCGCAGGCCGTGTGCAGAAAGACGTCGTCCTTGGTCCACGCGTACGTCTGCGCGAAGCCGAGGATGGCCCACGCCTGGCCGCGCGACCAGGTCGAGGCGTCGGCGTAGCCCTGCGCCGTGAGCCGCCGGAGGACCTGGCCCGTCGCCGGGCTCAGGTTGGCGACGTGGCAGGTCGAAAAGGTCGGATACTTGGACCCGGGCGCCGCCGGCTCGGGGCGCAAGTGTGTCGCGCGGATCGTGTGCGCGTGCGTGGTGGCAATGTCAATCAGCCGCTGCGACGAGGCATGATGGCCGGCGTAGTAGAGGAGATCCAAATCTAGAGCAACGGCGTTAGCGAGATGGTCCCTCGTAAAAGGAAACGCAGACGATGAGTCGACTTACTGCACATGCTGTCGATAATCACCAGGAATTCCGCATCCTTGTCCACGAAATTGTTGCTGTTGTTGACGAACCGGTCCCAGCTCCGTATCGCTTTCGTCGACTCGCTGTACCGGCTCGCCAAGCTCTCGGCGGCATTGACAATCGACTTGAGGCTGCGCGCGTCCCCCGTGAGTTCAAAGTCGCGCCGGAGCGCCGGCTCGACGATGAAGCCAATGTCGTGCGTGTCCTTGCGGTCCGACATGTCGTGGAGCGGTTCCGCCCAGCGCCGACAGACGGCGAGCAGCTCGGACCGCAGGCGCTCGCGCAGAGCCGCGTCGCCACCGCCCACCAGGAAGGCGTGCGGGTAGCGGACGGACCGCTCGAGCAGGCAGTACAGGCTGCCGGGGAAGAAGCCGCAGGTCCAAAACTCGGCGTCGCGGTATAGGTACTGCCCGGCTTTGGGGCCGGTCTGCGGGCATGTTTCGGGAAACGACTGCGGAGAGTCCTGGTGCAAGGTCAGCATACTCTATCGTTTTCGATGCATTTTCGTCTTCTATCCTCACCTCGCGTTGAAGATGGTCGACGGCAGTTTTCCAAATTTTTAGCACCGCACTGTTGCTAAATAGCTTCGCCAGGTGGTCGGCGCCCGAGGCTTGGGTTGGAACACTCGCATCGCTCGAACTTTGCAATCCAGCTTGCAATTTCAGTTTCTGCTTCATCTCATTGATTCCGTTTTGAATCTTTTCCGAGTCGGTTGAGCCGTCGCTGTGGCCAGCGGTGTGTAGAGTTGAAGGAGACATGGTGCTGTACGAGTTGGGTTGCTTCGCGGCGTATAGACGATGGTGCTGGTGCCATTTCACCAACCGCGCATTTAAAGTAGTCTGAGATTTATTTATTAGTTGCTTACATATTCCTGGCCGTTACATCGCAGGCTGCGCAAAAGAGCACAACTGCAGCCTACTTGGCGATCATGGTAGCCCAAGGTGGGCCGTAACCGGAGAGCGGCGCCGTGCCGCTGCCGGCCTCCGTCACTTTATATCTGCATGATGGGCAGTGTCGCACATCCACAAATGGCTTGACATTCTACTTTAAAGCTTTCCAATCTGGTGCAGTCTCCTCCAAGCCTAGTGAAGCTACTGATACTTGCCACCATCGCCGTTCTGCACCGCGTCAACCACCCACCATGCCGCCACTGTCCGGCTTTTCGGACAATGGCTTCTCTAGCCGCACTGAGGCTGTCGCAGCATCCAAGGCACTTCTAAGACCTCTTGTTCCGTATTTCTCCCAAGGAAAAGCACGCATCAAGATACCAGTCACGTCTGGCGCTCATTTCGATGACACTGCCGCTGAGCTGGAAGGATACGCCCGACCGCTCTGGGTAGTAGCGACGCTTCTTGCCGCTCAGCAGAGAAATGCAGGGCACGACGACGCAGAATCCAGCTCTCTCCTTGATCACTGGATACAAGGTCTTCAGAATGGCGTCGACCCGCTGCACCCAGATTATTGGGGTGCAATTGGCGACTGGGACCAGCGCATGGTAGAGGCTGAAGTGACTTCTTTTGCACTTCTCTCGGCACCAGCATCTTTCTACGACCCGTTGACCGAGATTGCACGGACCAATCTCAGAGCATGGCTCAAGGGTCTGAATGGGAAAGTTATGCCTGAAAACAACTGGCGCTGGTTCCGCGTCTTTTCTAATCTCGCTCTCATCAAAGTGTGCGGCGAGGACAAGGATGCGTATTGGCCACTTATCAATGAGGATCTGAATACGCTCGATAAATTTTACATTGATGATGGATGGTCCAGTGATGGCATATGGCGCCCAGCTGCAACTGCTGATGCGAAAGAGGAGGGAACGGGTGAGAATGCGGCTCGTGGCAGACACGCAGATTATTATTCTGGCAGTTTCGCCATCCAATTCAGCCAAATTATGTACGCCAAGTTTGCTGCTGACCTGGACCCTGAAAGAAGTCATGTCTTCAGAATAAGGGCTCATCAGTTTATTCAGTCGTTTTGGGCGTATTTCGATACTTGTGGTATGTCAGCGTCCCGTCCGTCCTGCGACAGTGAACTGCCAGAATGCTGACACAATCCATCTAGGCTCAGCGATTCCTTTTGGTCGCTCTTTGTGCTACAAGTTTGCAATGGGGGCTTTTTATGCCGCATTTGCTTACGGAGGCCTGTGCGACGATTTGAGCCCTCTTACCTCACACGGCGCCGTCAAGGGCATGCTTCTTCGTCACTTGCGCTGGTGGGCTGCGCACTCCCAAGACAGCTTCTGGCCGGACGGGACGATGAATATTGGCTACTTGTACCCAAACATGTACATGAGTGAGAATTATAATTCTCCGCAATCGCCATACTGGGCGCTGAAGTCGCTCATTGTCATTGCTCTGGTAGAAGATGATCCATTCTGGACTGCGGACGAGCTGCCACACCCTCTGCAAGGAGCGAGCACAGGACAAGGCGAGACAGGAATACAAATCATCAAGCCAGCGCGCCAGATTGTGTGCAACCATACAAGCGGTAACCACCACTTTCTTCTCTCGTCTGGGCAATTCTGCGTGTGGCCAATGAAGGCGACTCAGGCAAAATACGCCAAGTTTGCCTATTCGTCTGCTTTCGGATTCAGCGTCCCTACCGGCTCTCTGCTTGCCCAAATTGCTCCCGACAGCACTTTGGCCTTGTCTCAAGATGGAGGCGAAACATGGGCACAGCGGTGGATATCCATTGGAGAAACAGAATTCCGCGCTGTAGCGGTGCACGGGCTGCGGGCAGACGTTCCAGCCATGGTGAGTCGCTGGAAGCCGTGGTCGTCCGCCAGCGTCACTGTCGAGTCGACAGTCATTGCGCCCTGTGATAAATGGCCCGACTGGCATTTGCGCATTCACCGCATCCGACGAGATGCTTCTTCGCATACGTCGTTTATCGCCGTTGAAGGAGGATTTGCGATTTTTGCACCAAGAAGCACCGACAACCGCATCGTCCAAACAATAAAGCTGCCAGACGCAGACCCTGTGCCTTTTGAGACTCTGGGCGAGCATGACGCGGCTATAGAGACTGCAAATGCAGCGCTTGTTGTATCGGAAGCTGGAGCTAGTGGCATCGTGGACTTTACGCCGCAGAGCAACAGCGCGACAGCCCGTGGTGATGTTATGCGTCCGGACCCAAACACAAATCTCATGACAACCAAGACTATGATTCCGAATATTCGGCACGAGAGAGAATCCTGGTTGGCGCAAGATATAATTATTGCGTCAGGTATTTTTGCAGTGGCTGGCAAGCGTGGGAGCATGAAAGAGACGGAAGCTCGCTGGCTAAAACGGCCAAGCCTTTCATTTACGGAGGAGGGCGATGTAATAGTATCTTAAAACAGCTCATTATCAAGCGAACAACGAGCCGAATTTCCACAACAAAAAGTCCACTTTAGAATCTAGGTGTGTAATAATTTCATCACAATACTATGAAGAAGAAGATCATGCATCACCGATGTAAGCATAAGCGTCAATTACAGGTAGTTCAACGTATTTGGGCTGGTCAATTGATCACAGCGTTGGGCCGGCTGAGACAATACACTGCAATTGAAACAAGTCCCGTCGGCTAAAGAAACAATGCCAGCCATCGGCAGTTCTAGAACCAGTGCGGGGAATCCCTGTCTCTCGATTTCGGGGTCCGGAGGCGGCCTCGGACTTTGGCCCGCTTGCCGCACGTAACGGCGGCCAGGCCCGGTGGAGGTCCGGTATTGTACGTATACCTTCGGACTATGACTTGTATAAATATTGTGGCTTTTTTTCTTTTCAAATTGAGATAACAATGCTGAGGTAAAAAGCCACAACGCCTAGCTCTAGTCACAATGGTTCATTCAGCCTGGTTTTCCGGCGTCGTGGGGGCTCTTGTCTCAGTGACCCAAGCCACTCAATACTATGTCGACTGCTCTGTTGCATCAGGTGGCTCCGGTACACTACAAAGCCCTTGGAGCAGTCTGGCGCAAGCAAACGCGCCCACCTTTCAGCCCGGAGATGTGATTGCCCTCAAGGCCGGCACCCAGTGCAATGGCGTCCTATCGCCAAAGGGCGTAGGCACGGCCGGCGCTGTGATTCAAATTACCAAATACACCCAGGGCGCGAGCACGACCGCCAACCCCATCATCAACGGCAACGGGGCCGCCGCCGCCGTCACCCTGACCAACCAGGACCACTGGCGCATCTCCAACCTGACCGTGACCAACCCGGCCGGGCAGCTCACGGCGCGCCAGGGCATCCACGTCACGGCGAGCGACGGCAAGACGCACACCGGCCTCACCGTCGACGGCAACGTGGTGCACCACGTCGCCGGCCAGACCAACAAGGCCACCCACGCCACCGACTTTAGCCTGTCGTGCGGCATCCTCGTCGACGTGGGCCAGGCCGGCAGCCGCTACGACAACGTGCTCGTCCGCGGCAACGACGTGTCCGACTGCGGCGGCGGCGGCATCAAGGTGCGCGTCGGCGCCCTCGACAACCGCGGCGCGCAGGCGCACGTCACCGGCAACGCGATCCGCGCGTGCGGCGGCGACGGCATCATCATCTCGTACAGCGACGCGCCGCTCATCGACTACAACACGGCCGCCGACCTCGGCACGGGTGCGTACCCCTGGACCGGCGGCAACTTTGCCGGCATGTGGGTGCTCGGCGACCACAACCCGACGATCCGCCACAACGTCGTCACCGGCAGCATCATGTCCGCCTTTGACAGCCAGGCCTTTGACTGCGACTGGGGCAACACGGGCAATTGCACCGTCGAGTACAACCTCAGCCGCGACAACGCCGGCGGCGCGTTCCTCAACTGCGACGGCTGCGGCACGTCGGGCGGCGCGGACCAGATTGTGCGGTACAACGTGTTTCAAAACGACTGCCGCATCTACAGCAACGGCAACAAGCCCACGCTGTACTTTTACCAAAACGTCCTGTACTGCGACAAGGCGGCGTTCAACCTGACGCTGCCGCCCACGACGGACTTTGTCAACAACATCATTGTCGGCAACGGCCAGTCGGCGCTGCCTGTGAGGAGCGGCATCAGCTGGGCCTGGAACGTCTTTCAGAACGTCAAGCGCCCCACGGATAATGGCATCGAGGGCGACCCCGGCTTTGTGAGCCCGGGCACTGCGGGCGATAGCTTGGCCTCGGCCGCGGGCTACCGCCTCAAGGCGAGCTCGCCGGCGCTGCGCAACGGGCAGGTCATTGCGGACAATGGCGGAATCGACTTTTACGGGAACCCCGTGTCGCAGTCGGAGAAGCCAAACCGGGGCGCGTACAATGGTCCGGGTGTTTAAATAGTACAATAGTTACATCAGTCTGTGAATAAATACATGGTTTCAAAATCCTTTCGCATGCACGCCCTACGCAGACATTACTTGGATTGGTTGTGATCTGGCTGTCCACGCTGCCGTCTCCCATGCTCGCGCGCTCTCGACTCGAGCTTGCGTAGCTCCGCCATAAAATCAAACCCAACGTCCTCCTGCGTGCCCGATTCCGCCACGCCGTGCTCGAGCTGGTTCTCCTCGCCACCGTTGTGCAGCATCGGCTGGCCGCTGGTCAGCAGACCCCGGTGAAACTCGACGGGCGACTCCTGGTCCAGAAAGTTCATGCCAAACACGCTGCCGCCGCTAGAGGGCGATGCTGAGAAGTGCTGCAGCATGGCGGAAAAGTCCACCATGTTCATCAGTGGCTGGTCGTGGGAAGCGGCTAGCTCCCCGCCTGGTGCAGGGCTCGGTGCCATAGCTTTGGCGCCGCCGCTTTCGGTCAACTCCCTCTGCGTAATGAGCGCCTTGCGAAGCCTCATCGCCGGGTCTTCTGTATTCGAATAGTGTGTTTCGTTGTCTTTTCTGTTGGATATTCGGCGGGACACCTCCAAAAGCAGTGCAATGAGCGACGTGGTAGTCTCCGACAGCCTTGTCGTATTCCAGTCTTGATCACGGGGATAAATTAGCATTTCGAGAGTGAATACACGGCTCTTAGTAGCGACTTACGTAGCAGGACCTTGCCAGCAATGTATAGACAAAGCGCGAATTGATGCGGTGGTATGCCGGAGCTTGCGTCCAAGAAGCGCCTGGCAATGCGATCTATTTTGATGGACGCCATGACACAGGCTTCCTTGGACGCGCCATACACAAGGGAGGACAGCCATACTCGCGCTTGCCGTGGTGGATGTGCAAGAGGACTGTGGAGGCTTATGATGGCAGCATTGTGTGTCATGTGCGCAATCGTCAAGTTTGGGTCGATGTAGCCGTCTATCACGCGCACTTCTCGCCAGCGGTGTGTCAAGCACAGCTCCCATCTAGGTCAAGTCAGTATTTCTGGCAGCGAAGCTCCCTCAAGAACGCTGAAACCTACTGTAGAAGGCGCGAATCGAGTTGTCGGAATTTGTGCAGCCAACTGGAGAGCTGTGACGAGCTGTCTGGTTCGAGACGATGTCGTTCGTGGAATTTGGTGACCAGGTACAGCGACTCTGTGGCTTCCACTGTGTAGGCCAGTCCACCGATTGCACTCGGTCCCTCAGTGTCGTTGTACACTGGAGGAAAGGGCGCATCCTCAGTGTCAGCACCAGCCTCCATGTCATCTTGGTTCGGTTCGTGAATTTTGAAGAACGATGTCTCAACGCATTGATCAAGCTCCCACATGCATCCATCACATGGTAGTCGTCTCTGTATACTCTGACTAGAGATGTTGGGGTTTGACCTATTTGCGTCAGTAGTCTGGTGATGAGCTTTTCGTTGTCGGGTCTTACCCTGTGGCGATGCTACAGAACCTGTCCAGGAGAAACGCGCCCCAAAATACACGGCGCCGCTCTTCCACTTCTACCCAAGCTGTTGACGGCTCTAGCGGCTCTGTTGGTTGTGAAAAGAACGCAGCCATGTGACGCCCCTCGCTCTTGTCTTCTGAATTAAGTTGCAGCCCCTCGACCTTGCGACATATGATAGAAACGAGAGACCATGGTGAGCGGCTCACGCCTCTCTTGATGGTGTCAAAAGTAACGAGGATCAGGGCTTGTATGGCCTCTTTTGAGCTGCTTTCAATTGCGGCAACGACGATTTCTTGACGCAGCTGCGAAAGGTGGTTGTCCAGTTCTTCAGAGTGGGCGGTTTCGGCTGATCCACCAGCATATGGTGAAGCCATAACAGTGATGGCCTTTAATAGGAGCGTGATTTCTGGCGATCGGTCGGGTTCGCGTGCTCTCCGCAGAAATGTAGCGGTATGCAAAACTGGTATCCAAGGATGAATCATTTTGAAATAGACCTCCAGTATAGTCTCGATGGGCACAAGTTGCGGAGCAACATATGCAGTACTTGCCGAGGTGCGCATTCTTTTCTGAGGCCGATCATTGTAATCCTCTGAGTCCTCTTTGTTCGCTGGCCTTCTTCTGGTGGGGGTGATTTCAACCGTCTCGACCGCATCACTATCGCTTTCCTTGATCGATGCTGCCACCTCCGACAGAACGTGTTTTACTCTATCAGTCGAGGCAGCCAAATCAGTGGCAGCAAAGCTTTGGATGTATGAGCCAGATTTGGTAGCATGCTGGCCCTTCATAAATTGCTGCATCAAAATACTCTGTCCGAGAAACATGTTTTCAATCGTGTCTGTCGCATTTAATTAGCTGAGAGCATATTGGGTCAAGTCTCCCACGAACCGATTCGTTGGCTCAGACGCTCTATGACGCCAATTTTGACGCCGCCTTTCGACCGCTTGTCTTCATAGACGCAGTCCGCACCTAGCAGCTACAGGTTAGGAGCATATCCGATGCTACAGTGGACGCGGTAGACGTGGTCCGAAGCTCACCTGACTTGAGGCACTGAGTGCAGGGCCGTTGTCTGGAACACTTTGCCTTTTTCTTGCGACACAGCTGACATCTATAGCGGCCGGCTTCATGAGTATTGGTCGGACATGTGTTGGCTTGCACTTACGCTGGTGTCTCATCTGACATCGCGCCAGGCAGGCCCTGGCCTTGGGGGAGCTCTTCCCAGTCCCCCTCTCCCACATGAGACTCGGGATCGAGAGATAGCGACATGGATTCAATCGAGAAGCTTCTGTGCTATGTGGACTCAATCATTGGACGGCCCTGTTTGCCTTCTTGAGATATGAGGGAGGCCAAGTTTGTGTTTCCTCAACTGCTTTGGGGGCGCTCCAAGTTGTCAAACGGCTACTGGGCGGAGATTGAGCACCATTGCTAACGTTACCACGGAATGTGGCGCCTTTCCCCAATTTCTGGGGGACAATATTGTACCAAGCCACCGGATAGTTAGCTGGAGAGCCCCCCACAGCATTAGTGTCATGCGGAGAGGATGGGCTCGGTACTCAAACAGATGTGATAGGCAAAGGCATGCACAACTTTCCTTGCCGGAGCCTCCCTGGCGTGATTTGGAAATAAAGGGCAACGCAATGCAACAGGTTCAAAGGTGGCTTGTCATTTGTGTCAATTCTGGCTGATGCACTCTCTACTCTCGCAGGCACTACCCTGTACAAGAAATGGTGCTGATGTAGGACGAAAAGGAAGTAATTCTGCGTCGTATCGAGGCCTTAATCTCCATTGCATGAAGCCTTTCTCTTTATCGGCTGATCATGATAAAGTTGAGATCTTGCTGGAACGTTGCGTCCGCTCAATAGAAGACGTTGGAGCGGGGTGCTGGTCTACATGGTGGTTTTCCTGTGGATACGCTTTTGCACTGGAGCAACTCTCTTCAATCAACACCCCACGACTTCCACAGTGACAGAACGACAGCATTACCGAACTGTCATCTTTCTACACACCAGGAATTACAATCTGCTGAATGACCGGACTCTTGAGCAGCTCTATTTCCAACAGCTACTGGCATGACCAGCACACTGGACCGGCCGCTTCCATCGCGGGGCAGGCCATCCGCCTTCAACCTCTCCTCAGACTCCTCCGACGCCGATGATGACGCCCCCCTGCCCTTCCCCGAGGCCCTTCCTCGCTCCGATTTCATCACACCCGAATTCGACCCCGCCGCGTATCTCTCCGCGCTGCCGCACCGCCACCAGACGCTCGAAGACCTGCGCGCCGAGCTGCGCGACCGCAGCGCCGCCATCAGCAACGAGCTGCTCGAGCTCGTCAATGCCAACTCGACGACGTTTCTCTCCCTGGGCACCGACCTCCGCGGCGGCGATGAAAAGGTCGAGGATGTCCGCGTGGCACTGCTAGGCTTTCGCCGCGCCATCGAAGACGTCAAGGCCAAGGTGGTGACGCGCCGGGCCGAGACGGACGAGCTCACGACGCAGCTGCACGATGTGCGCGGCAGCATTGAGCTGGGACGGACCATGGTGGAGATTACAGAGCGTCTGGCGTCGCTGGAGGAGAGGCTCGCGCTGAGCAATCTGCCCAAGACAAAGGATGGAGAGAAATCAATCGACTCGGACGACGAGGACAGCGACGATGAGGAAGACGAAGACGAGGATGAACAAATACACGGACTGGTGGGAAGCACGCCTACGGTGCTGATGATACTAGCACAAGACTATAATACTGCCGAGGCGCTGCTCCGGTCACTTCCAGTGCTAGCTTTTACAACCAAGATGGAGGCGCGCCTGGCGAAGTGTAGGAAAACGTTGCTACTGGACCTCAACAATGCAATCAAAGAGAGTCGCAAAGCGGGCGTCCCGGCACAAGGTAGAGTGTTGAAATACCTCGCCATATATAGAATACTGGGCGCCCAGGACGAGGCAGTCAAGACCCTCAAGGCGAAATAGATACCAATCACCACTTTTAATGACCATCACATCCGCAGTCTTGGTCCAATGTGCTTTGCATATCAATCGCTGATGCTGTTATTCAGTAGTTTAGATATTGTACAAGTAATACACAGTGCTCCCCCTTATGCTGTTTTACATGGCACCCGATAATTGCTCAGCGGTGACCGTTTCCTCCTCATTCACCAACTTGCCGCTCAAACTAATGGCAGGTCCGTTGGTTGTGCTCAAAACGACATCGTGGACCTCCTTGTGCGACTCCTCCGAAATCTCGGTGCACTCGGCCTTGACCTTGGCCAGCACGGCCGAGATGTTGGCCTTGAGCTGCTCCGGCGTGTGGCCCAGTTGGCCAACGGCCAGGCGGATGACGCCCATGCGCTCGCGGTAGTCGGCCGAGCCGGCCGTGTCGCGAATCGACTTGGCCACGTCGGTGACGACCGTCTTCATGCGTGCCGACGGCATCAGGCCCTTGGGACCCAGTATGCGGCCTAGGCCGGCCTTTTGCAGCGCCTTTTCGCTGCCCTCGTGGCACAGGAGACGGTCAAAGTTGATATTTTCCTTGCGAATCTCCTCGAACAGGGACGCCTCGCCGACGGCGACAGCGCCCGCGGCGGCGGCGGCGGCGGCCACCTCGCTGCCCTCCTTGCAGATGACGGCGATGCGCCAGTCGGTGCCGACGGGGTGGGGGAGGCGCAGGCTGCTCTTGACGACGGGGCCGTTGCGGGCGGTTTTCAGGTTGATGGCGAGATCGTATTTGATGGAGGCAGGAGGCTGTCCGACTTCGTATGCGCGGAGGATTCTGGCTTCGAGTTAGTTTGCTCCTCGATCACGCGAGTGCTGTCGCGTGATGTTTGTCGTATGAAATTAGGTCGTACCTCATGGCCTCGACAAGCGAGAATCTGGGAAACTCGTTCTTGTCGAGGTTATGACGTCGGAATTCCTTTGACACGGGCTTCTTCTTGACTGGACCCTTTTTGATACGGACGACGGAAGCATGGCGAGTTTGCACCAGGGCGGCCGGGGCCAGGCATCGCGGGACCATTGGCACCGTTGGCCGGGAGGCCTGCGTAAGGCTCAGCCTGGCCATCGAGGCCAAGCATTTATCGACAGGAGCCATGCTATTTTGTGTGTGCTATGCGTGGTTGATACTCGAGCTAGTTGCAGCTCCTGTCGCAAAATGGGGATGGCATCTCGAAAAATAGTTGGGGCCTGAAAAGTTAGGCCAGAGGAACCTTATCGATAGGTACTGCGATGGTAGAACAGCCAGACGGCGCAATAAATGGTTCGAAATATGTGAGTTTAGAAAAGTTTAAAAAGTAGTTCTTCAATACGCAGGAATTGTTTTCAAAGCTTCTTGATGTAATTCAAGCGAAGCTGCAGCTGTTCGTGAATATTTTACCAGGTCGTGTGCCTGATGTTGAGTTGGGCTTACACGGAGAGTGAGGAAAACCTCCGCAATACGGCAGGCTAAACTACCTTGAAAATATATACAATATTCACTAAGTATTTTTAGACTCTCACAGTACCTTAACGATCCTCTGAAAGTCGCAGTAGAATTAGGGACGCCGAGTGTCAATGTCCGGGTCAAGTATCTGAATCTGTAACAGCACTGGAAAGACCCGTGCTGGAGGCATGATTGCGAAAGGAAGCTGGTTTTTTAGTCATTGAATGTAAACTAAATGCGCAATCCTCATATGTCCGAACGCGATTCCAAAAAGCGTCGTAATGCACAGCTGAGCCATGGCCTAGTGTCGAGACATCGTCGGTTAGTTCGTCTAGCCCAAAGCTGGTCGCTGCAGTATTGATCAGTAACCGAACAAACTGAGAATGTCGCATACCTCCCTGTAATCAGATGCCTTTGCTGGCGTTTGAAAAGCACTTCCAACTGCTCAGTGCTGGACAGCTGCAGCTGCACCATTGGCTAGCCCAATGTGTGTTACCCCGCCAAAAAACCCCTCCATCAAGCCCCCCACCATCAACGAAAATCCAGTGACTCAAGCTTGACTTTATCCAGTCACACTTTCCCCGATCAACTTCATTGCGCTGCGATTACAATCACAATGAAGCACGACGAGCTCGAGACCGTGGCTGCCAGCCTCGGCGGCGATTTCCGCTCTATTGAGCCCCATCTGCGCACCATCGACAAGCACCTGACGCTGCGAACCTACCTCGATGGTTTCACCCTGGGCCCCCTCGACACCTCGGCATGGCAGAGTCTACGCGGAAACAAGGCGGCTATGGGCTTCATCCGCAAGAACACGCTTGCCAACCTGTCCCGCTGGTTCAGCTACCTCGAGTCGGCACACCCTGAGCTCGGACAGGAGGCCAAGGCCGCCGACGCAGCCACCAAGGCCAAGACGGCTGCTGCCAGCAAGGCCGGTGCCAACTACAACCTCGCTCTCCAGGATGCCGACAAGGGCGTCGTCACACGTTTCCTTCCCGAGCCTTCGTAAGCTTGTATCCACATGTTGTCCCGCGACACCTACTGACTGCTGCAGCGGCTACCTCCACATTGGACACGCCAAGGCTGCCCTCCTCTCCGACTATTTTGGGCATGTCGCTTACAAGGGCCAGATGCGCCTCCGTCTCGACGATACCAACCCCTCCAAGGAGAAACAAGAGTACCAGGACGCGATTGTCGAGGATCTCGCCCTCATGGGCATCAAGCCCGACACCATGACCTACACTTCGGACTACTTTGACTACCTCTACGACATGTGCATCAAGCTGATCAAGATGGACAAGGCGTACGCCGACGACACTGACCAGGAGACGATGCGCGACGAGCGCATGCACGGTCGCCCCTCGAAGCGCCGCGACCGATCCGTTGAGGAGACCCTGCGCATCTTTGAGGAGATGAAGAAGGGTACCGCAGAGGGTCTTGCCAACTGCATCCGCGCCAAGCTCTCCGTTGACAACCCCAACAAGGCCATGCGCGACCCCGTCATCTACCGCTGCAACGTCGAGCAGCCTCACCACCGTACTGGCAGCAAATGGAAGGTCTATCCCATGTACGATTTCGCCTGCCCCGTCGTCGACAGCCACGAGGGCGTTACCCACGCCCTCCGTTCCACTGAGTACACCGACCGCAACCCCCAGTACCAGTGGTTCATTGATACCCTGGGCCTCCGACAGGTACACATGTGGGATTTCTCTCGCCTCAACTTTATCAAGACCTTCCTCTCCAAGCGCAAGCTCGCCAAGCTTGTCGACACCGGCAAGGTCTGGGGCTGGGACGACCCTCGCATGCCTACTGTCCGTGGTGTCCGCCGTCGCGGTATGACTGTATCTGCCCTCCGTGACTTCATCATCAAGCAGGGTCCCAGCCGCAACATTGTGTCCATGGACTGGACTACTTTCTGGGCTGCCAACAAGAAGGAGATTGATCCCATTGCCCCTCGCCACACTGCTCTGCTCAAGAAGGACCTGGTCAAGGTCGACCTTTCTGGCTCCGAGACCCCATCTGGTGTCGTTGTTGAGGAGCGCCCCAAGCACCCCAAGAATGCCGACGTCGGCAACAAGCAGGTTTACTTTTCTCCTCAAATCTACCTCGACCAGGCCGATGCCAAGACCTTCAAGACGGACGAGGAAATCACTCTCATGGGCTGGGGCAACGCCTTTGTCCGCGCGATTCCCTCTGGCGAACCTATCCCCAGCCTGAAGCTGGAGCTCAACCTCAAGGGTGACTTCAAGACGACTGAGAAGAAGGTTACCTGGCTCTCGGCGCAGGGTTTCGACCTGGTTCCTGCTGAGCTGTGGGAGTTTGACTACCTCATCACCAAGGACAAGCTCGAGGAGGAGGATAACCTCGAGGACTATCTGAACCCCAACACAGCCAGCATGGAGGAGGCGGTGTGTGACCCCGGCGTTGGCAAGCTTAAGAAGGACGATATCATCCAGCTTGAGCGTCGCGGCTTCTTCCGTGTTGACAAGGGTCTGGGTGACTGGGTTGAGGGCGAGGCTGGCGAGAAGGGACCTCGGGTTGTTCTGTTTGCTATCCCTACAGGCAAGGGCGGAAAATAAATGAAAAGGAATGAAAAGGTTGCAAACCTGCATATACATGAATAAAATGACTGATAGGACAACTTTTAAGCGCTTTATATCTCGTGGCATTCCTATCTAGACACTAGCTTCACACTTGTCGTAATGACCATGTATCGTTCAAGGAAAGCAAGAAAGGATGCTCTGGAGCTTCTTGAGTATAACCTCCTGCTTGCGAACGTCCTCGCTGGTCTTTTTGGTGTACGCATCACCAGGGCTGACGGAGATGTAGCAGCCCGGGCCGTGACGGACGTAGTTTTCCGTGGGCAGCCTGTCTCTGTTGCACCACAGCAAGTCCCGCGGCTCGTGGATGCCCGGATTCATGCGGGTCAGAATCCACTTGAACGACGCGGCGTCCGGGCAGCGCTCGTCGACGGGCGGAAAGTTGACGTTGAGGAAGATGTCGGGCGGCAGGTACGGCTTGCCCGAGGCGATGACGGTGTTGGTGAGGTTGCGGGCGAGCTCGGCGTAGACCGCGCTCGCCTTGGGCGCCGGGTCCGTGTCCCAGGGCAGGCGGCTGCCGCTGGCGGCGGAAAAGGCAATGGCGGGAATCTGCGCCCGGGCGGCGTAGGCGGCCACGGCGGCGTTGCCGGAATATTGCACGGCGAGCCACGCGGAGCGGCCGACGTTGGGGCCGGCGACGACGAGCTCCGGGTGGTAGCCGCCCCAGCACTGCGGGCCAAAGGTTTCAATGCCGAAGCGCACGGCCGTGACGGGGAACGAGTTGACCCAGTTCAGCTCGGGATGGGTCTCGTTGTGGCCGAAACGCTCCGACTTGGGCTGGCACGAGCCGTAATGGCAGGGCTTGGTACGCTTTTCAGGGTCGACGTCCAGTAACACTGAGCAAGAAATGACGAAACAGATCAGTATTGCTATAAGGGGAGGGAGAGCGTGAGCGTAGTGGTGGTGGTGGTGATGGCTTTCTGCAAATAGGGAGAAAAAGAAAAAACGTACAGGCGACAGACTTGTCCTCGGCAGGGGCAGAGAGGACGACATCGTGGCCAGAGGCGCGCAGCGCCTCGCCAAAGTCGCGCGTGTAGAGCTCGGCCCAGCCGTCATCGTTGCCCTGCAGGATGCGAATGCCGTGGACAACGAGGGCCTGCAGAACGGAGAGGGCGACGGTGGCCTTCATGGATTCTACGAGAACGGGGGTGTTGGTGTTTGACGGGCGTTGGCCAAGAAGTAACAAGTCGTCGCTCGGTTTTGTTGATCTCGTGTAGTAGTGTCTCCCGACTACTTTCGTCTATTTTGACCCAAGAACAAAACCCTAAGCGCGCGCGCCACTTTAGCACTGAAAGGAAGTCGAGAGACCACAAGTACGCTGTGGTTTGGGCGTGGATCAATGTATTCGACAAGAAAGTCGTCGCTCGGTTTTGCTGGTCTCGTGTAGTGCAGCCGACCCAATTGTCTATGTGACCAAGAACAAACCCTAAGCGCCACCATCTTTAGCACTGAAAGGAAGCCAAGAGGCCACGAGCGTTTAAGCAAACGCTACTTTATCTGATAAGAGGACGAGGGAATTGCACTTGGTCTGCTCGCCGCGCCTTGAAGGAACCGTGCAGTGCGGAGGCCCGTGTAAGCCACGGCCACATGGTCGCAGTGCCCGAATGCCACGTTCCAAAATGGCCTTCATGTGCCACCGTATGCCCACATGAGAATGAGCCACCGGCAGCATCCAAGCACTGGGCGTTCCTCACCGGGGGACGCACCTGAAGATGGCCAGCGCCAAGGCGGTCTGGTCAATTTGTGCCCTGGTGCTGCATACTGCATAGCGCAATCGTCTCCGCCCCCAGTGGCGTTTCTGCAAGATACGATGGGGGCTGGGGATATATGATAATAGCGCTGATATATCAATAGCGGGTCGAATTACGGACATTGGATCTGTAGAGTTGGAAACCTTATGGCCGATGTGCTATAAAAGAGCGCACATTGGCACGATGGTTGCGTGTCTAACTTGGTTCCGAGGCGTTTGACAGAAAGGTCGCCGTAGGCTGCGGTAGTGGTGCGTGTTTATTAAGCTCAAGACGGCAAGCCTTTCAGCCAGTCGGCGAAAAGAATCTACCAGGGTCTGCCGGCACACTGCGGCATTGCGACCCTGGACAGTCAGCTTGTAACAATGGCACAAAGGTTACACCTGCATGCAGTGGCGCAACTCCGGAGTGAGGGGCCTAACTAAGACTGTCGGAGATGGAATTTGACAAAAATGCGCAAAAATCACTTTTATGACATGGGGCTGATAGTCAGCCAGTCCTTGGCTATACGCCACGCGAGGAAAATGGTGGCCACGGCGGATCTGGCTCGAGAAGCCATTAATCAACTTTTCTGGGGCACAAGTGACATCATTTACAGAGCCTCGAATGACTTGCATGAGCGATTTTGAAGCCATGAAAGCGAGTAATTAACAAGAACAAGAATCAGTCATGCTGTTGGCTGCCTAATTATTGGACCTGGTGGCGCACCCGAGACACCAAGAATGGCTGCATTGCCACGTCGAAAGGCCACCTCGTCAGCGACAGGTTGGTTCGCTTCGTCGTTCGCAACGATATTATCGCCTTGACCCAACGCAACGATGCCCAATGGTTTTTCAGCTGGGACAGAATGAAAGCGAAGTAGTGTTCCATCCTAGCTGTAGTGTTACTGAGGACTCGACGTGTCCGCTCCGACGCACAGTCTATCATGTATTTGGTAACTGGCAGTACACCCAGCGAGCGAATGGCTGTTGCTACGCCTCTTTATGCATTGCGAACCATTACACTTGTACGCAAAGGTAATGGTCGGGCAGCCTCTTCGTCGCGAAAACTATAAAGGGACCACTTGCGCCGGAGTCCGCTGGACACACAGGCCTGCCTACCCTACCCGCTAGTAGCTTTCCGCTCAGTAGACCCTTCCCCCCTCCCCCCATTATAATCACTATTCACCTGCCGTCATGGTGGCTTCACTAAAAGACAAGGAGATACAGCTCGCCTGCCTCTCGTTTCTCTACGAGGCCGTCAACGAGACCTGTCGCGCTGGTGCTGGTGTCACCTACTCGTCCAGCGCGGCCGACCACGAGGAGGACCTGTCGGATACAGAAATCTTTCTGTGCAAGCTGGCCAAGATCTGCGACTCCAAAAAGGGCGGCGACACCATCACGGCGCTGGCGTGCCTCAAGGACGGCGACAGACTAGAGTACATTCTCTGTTCCAATGCCAGGCACGGGCCCGACCTGGAAGCTTGCGCCGTGTTCTTGACTGATCTGCTCAACTACATCATCATGAACCCGGATAAACTTCAGGACAAGGCATTACGCAAGCAGGTGCTATGGCGCGTTCTGAAGTTTAACATTGGCAGAGTTGGCTTCTATTTGAAGGCACTGAACGCCACCGTCGCCGACTGCATCGACGACTGCGACAGGCTCGGCGAGGAACAACGTAAGTTGCCGCAACAAGATACGTGCATACTCTAAACTAAATCTTGCGGCAGAATCTCCAGCCTTGCAACATCTTCTAGCAATTAAGAGGCGGTGCGGATTCCCTATTGACATGAAGAGTACCGATAACAGCGAGTCTTATTGTATGTATCCTCTGTCCCCTACAATAACACCACCCATCCCCTCGGTTACTCCCAAGCTGACTACGTTGCCTAGTCCTGAGAAGTTGCGAGAGCCTGATCAACATTATCCAGGATGTCAAAGACAAGGGGCTTGCGCGTATCCTCGACGTCTGCGCCAACATTCCCGGCAACGACCACTGGAGCCAGCTCCGACATCTCCTCGGCCGTCTGCACTCGTACCGCCAGGCGGTCGAGACCATTACCGGCGCGGCGCGGCGCCGCCCCGATCTGTTCCGGCACTTTACGGTGGTGTACGTCTCGTCCGCGGGGCTCTCGCGCAGCCTGGTGCCGCGGGACGCGCCGCTGCAGCGTCTGGTGCGCACCGCGTTTCCCGACCCGCGCCGGGCCGCCGCATGCGAGAGCGACATTGCCGAGCTCGAGTCGGGCGGCCTGCACGAGGCCCTGGCGCGGCTGCAGCACCGGCACCGCAACAAGACGACGGTGCACTGCGAGGTGCTCCTCCACGGCTACCTCGCCGAGCAGGGGCAGACGGCGCCGCTGCAGTTCCTCGACGACGGCTGCTTCATCGCCACGAGCAAGCCGCCGTGCAAGCTGTGCCACGTCTACTTTTCCGCCCTCGACGGCCACTTTCGCGTCCGCGCGCCGCACCTCAACATGTACTCCAAGTGGCGCCTGCCCGACCGCGGCGAGGACGACGCGGCAGAGCGCGACGCGATCCTCGACGACATGATTGAGCAGATGCAGGACGACACGGTCGCGCTGCTCCGCAACAAGCGCGCGCTCTGGCGTCGTCACGACTCGCGCACGGATACGCACGCGGGGTTTCAGTCGGCGCTCGCGGGCGGCGGCGGCGGCGGTAGTGGTATGATGATGGGTAGTGAGCGCGGCGGAGGAGGGGTAAGCGTGCGCTCGGATTCGGCCATGAGTATGCGCTCGCACACGGTGACCGAGATGCCGCCCCCGAGACACATGCAGCCGATGTCGTCTGCAGCGTCGGCCTCTGGAAGTTGGGGCGGCCTTGGCTAGACAGACAGACTCTACAAAAGAGCTACGGGTCGTACCAAGAGCAAAGTCAGAGTTTAGGCTATTCAACTAGCAGATGTTCAATAAGATGAGCACATGTAGATCTCCCGCATCTCTTGCAGCTCCAAAAACCACACCGCTAGGCTCTTTGTTGTCAAAGGTGGAGAAGTGGGCATACATGGGATGAGGACGAGGAAGACTTCATCCGGGTTCGCAGGCAAGATGGAGCTACTTTGGACTAGCACGTTTAGAATCGCAGTAAGTCCTCATAAACGGCCCAGGCAATAGCGACTTTGTAAATATATGACAAGTCTCCTCTCAAGCTTCAGTGGAAGGGGGACGTCATGGAACGTTCGAGATTGAACGAAAGGGCACATTTAACGGCGCTCGGCAGAAAGTCTCAGTTGTAGATGGAGGTGGTTGGCCAATAACCCCCGTCATCGCATCCCCGTTAAAACCCTCATTCCCAAATCGCATGGGTGCTTTCTCGCCACGTGTCTCAGTTGTCTCAGTTAAGCCGCCCACGAACAGCTTTGCATTTTGGAATTTCTGCACGAACTGAGGCCTACCTTCCTGATGTGTTCCTTCGGTCAATGCCCGACAGGAAACAAAGAAGACACGAGGCCAGCGAAGAATGATACCGATTTTCTTACAGAATTCGAAATACATGGCCCTATCCCAAACTGATCCTCTGGGCCTGACTTGGCACAATAGCGGATGGCACATGGGTACGATTTTGAGCGCGAGCTGCTACGGGTTGTTATGCGGAGACGGTAGAATGCCCAAGACTTATGCATGAAATTTGTCTGGTCTGGTTCTCGTCCGTTCTTTGTGCTTCTCCTTCCTAATACGGCATGCATGTGGCCATCGCACCCGTGTGGAATAGTCGATCAATGACAGTTTTAAGCATATCGCTAGCCCGTCCAAATTGCGGGGGTGGACGTTTGTGAGGGGAAGCCCGGGCAAAGTGTTGAATACATGAATCCCACGGCTTGTCTCAGAAGCAGAGATAAGGGCATATTAGGAAGGAGAAGCGCTACAAAACGGCTGTCATCTTTTGCAGACTCCTGCGGTTGCAACGGCCAGCGGCTCATCTGCCCAGATTAGGCAGTTGGCGCAACTGTTAGTAGTAGAGGATTGAGCAGGGCCGAGTACACCGCAAAACTGCGCCTTTCTTCTTCACAATGGGGGGGGTTTTTTTTACCAGAGAATAGTAGGCCCGCGATACGGGCCGCAGGTCAATCAATCGGATGGATCGAAACAAGTATATAAGTGCCCCTCATCCAGTCTCGCAGTTGACAGCGCGGCATTCCAGACTCGATTCACTTACACGACACAAATTCTTCACTACCAGAACATCTGCCCAGTTTACACTTTTACTATCCGATTCAGCATGGGACTCGCCAAGTTTCTCGCCTTGTTTGCCGTTGTCCTGCCCTTGGCCTGTGGCGCGCCGACACAGTCAGCCAGCGGCCTGGACCCCCGGATCCTGGAAGCGATGAAGCGCGACCTGGGCCTCGACGCCGAGCAGGCGACGGCCCGCGTGGCGCGGGACGAACAGGCCCCCAGCATCATTGAGCAAGTGCGGGGCGCCGTGGGCGACGCCTTTGCCGGCGCCTGGATCGACGGCGACGTGCTGCACGTTGCCGTCACCGACCAAGCTCTGGCCGGCGCGGTGAGGGCGGCCGGCGCCGCGCCCATGATCGTCACCAACAGCCTTTCCAAGCTCGAAAAGGCCAAGGCGGATCTCGACGCGGTGTTTGCTGGCCAAGCCAACACCGAGAGGTCGGCGTCGGCGTCGAGTGCCGCCAGCGAGGGCATTGCGGCGCTCCACGTCGACGTCGCCTCCAACAGGCTCGTCATCGAGGCGCTCCCGGACCACCATGACCAGGCGGCGGCGCTGGCCGGGCGGGTCGGCCTCTCGGCGTCCGAGTTTGAGGTGCGCACCGTCGCGCAGATGCCCGACCCCATGGCCGCGATCGAGGGCGGCGACGCGTTCCTCATCAACAACCTCCACGTGTGCTCCGTCGGCTTCGCCGTGACGACGGGTTTCGTGTCCGCCGGCCACTGCGGGCCCGCCGGCTCGCCCGTCACTACCACCAACGGCGAGGCCCTCGGCACCATGGTCAGCTCCGAGTACCCGGGCCGCGACATGAGCCACGTCCGCACCGTGAGCGGCACCGTCCTCTGGGGCTGGGTCAACCGCTACGGCGAGCGCAGCCTGCCCGTCGCCGGCAGCGCCGAGGCCGCCGTCGGCGCCAGCGTCTGCCGCTCCGGCCTCAAGACGCACGTCCGCTGCGGCACCATCACCTCCAGGGCCGTCACCGTCATCTACCCCGACGGCCCCATCTACGGGCTCACAAAGACAGACGCGTGCGCCGAGAGCGGCGACTCGGGCGGGTCCTTTTACGCCGGCGGCCAGGCGCAGGGCGTCACCTCGGGCGGCGTCGGCGACTGCACGAATGGTGCCACAATCTACTTTCAGCCTCTGAATGAGATTCTAGAGGTCTACAACCTTACCCTTGTCAAGGGGACGTAAGTAGCTACATGGTACAAGCACTTTACGTGGCAGCTCCCTAGCAGATTGTATATAGTCTATTCTTCCACGTTCATAGTCAGGCAAGAAAGGAATTAAGAAAAAAACAAAGAATTGAGCCATCGACAGTATTCCTGTTATATGACTTGTTTCTGCATTGGCAAATGTAGCACCAGCCAACGGGGAAGCTGCCCTGGAAAGCAAAGTGTATACGGCATCACCCCGAACATGGCACTTGGTGGTTGCACACTAACCCTCAAGCCGAGACCCATTCAACATGTATCACGAACATGATGACATGGTGGAAAACTGCCGGTGGAAAACTGCCGTCGAAATCAATTATGAGAAAGATTTTTTCTAATACATTAAATCGTCATGTTTGTGCAGTCGCGTGGCGGCTCACTCAGTCCTTATCAGCCCCGCGCCGTCTCAACCTAGCTGTCGCACGACTCGGCCCATTTTCAACAAACCAGAGGAATTTCTATTTAAATTGCAAGTTTCTTCATTCTTATGGCGGCCTTGAATTCATAATAAAAATAATGCAACGCACCACGCATCACATTAAGCCCAGCACGTACAGCGCAGTCAGCCGTCAGCCCCGTGGGGCCGGCTCGGATCTAGGCTGTCGCGTCACTGCGGGCTTCTGATTGGCCCATCTGAAATTTCTACTCCCTCATGCACCCATCCCTGCTCTGGCATGTCACTCATCTAAGGCCCGCCACATCACTTTGGGCCAGCATGCATGCCTCTTCTCTATCTTCTTCTCCTATAACAATTTTTTCCGCAAAAAAACAACAAAGAAAGCCATTACTATTCTCATCCTGATTACCCTGACCTAGCATTCTTCTTTATTCCTCCCTAAATCCGCCATGGCTACCAAAGAAGCCAAAGAAGAGGCACCGCCGACGGACAATGTCCTCGAATGCGGCCGGGTGTCTTCACCGACGGACAAAAAGACCTCGGCGTTCAAATCCCTCGGATGGCTGGACCGCTTCCTCGCCGTCTGGATCTTCCTCGCCATGGTCATTGGCATCTTGCTCGGCAACTTTGTGCCGCACATTGGCCAGTCGCTGCAGCGCGGGCAGTTTGTCGACGTCTCGGTGCCCATCGGTATGTCCTCGCCACATGTTCCAGCCTTCTTTTCCCAAGTTACTCAACTGATGACGTCGTAGCAATCGGCCTGCTGGTCATGATGTATCCGATTCTGTGCAAAGTCCGCTACGAAACGCTGCACGTTATCCTGCGGCAAAAGGCGCTCTGGAAGCAAATTGGCTTTTCCGTCGTCATCAACTGGATCGTCGCGCCTTTCTTCATGGTACGCTCTCTCTCTATTCTCTCCATATTCTCCCATCATTATTAATGCCATATACAGCTGGCCCTTGCTTGGGCATTCCTCCCCGACGAGCCCGGCCTCCGCGCTGGCCTCATTCTTGTCGGCCTCGGCCGCTGCATCGCAATGGTGCTCATTTGGAACGGCCTTGCGGGCGGTGACGCCGAGTACTGTGCCATCCTCGTCGCCGTCAACTCCATTCTCCAAATGGTCCTGTTCGCGCCCCTCGCCATCTTCTTCCTCCGCGTCATCAGCCACACCCCCACCACCGCCAACACCCTCCACGGCCTCTCCTACGCCGTCGTGGCCACCAGCGTCGGCGTCTTCCTCGGCATCCCCCTCGGCGCCGCCATCCTCACGCGCTTCGCCGTCCGCCGCATCGCCGGCGCCGACTGGTACGAGCGCGTCTTCCTCGCGTGGCTGTCGCCCTGGTCGCTGCTCGGCCTGCTGTACACCATCATTGTCCTGTTTGCGTCGCAGGGCGCGCGCGTGGTGCAGCAGATTGTCTCCGTCGTGCGCGTCGCCGCGCCGCTGCTCGTCTACTTTCTCTGCATCTTCTTCTTTACCCTGTGGGTGACGCGTCGGCTCGGGTTCGGGTACCGCCTCGGCTGCACGCAGAGCTTCACGGCGGCGAGCAACAACTTTGAGCTCGCCATTGCGGTGGCTGTCGCCACGTTTGGGCCCAACAGCGACGAGGCGCTCGCGGCCACGGTCGGGCCGCTGATTGAGGTGCCGGTGCTGATTGCGCTGGTCTATCTCGTCAAGTGGCTCGGCGCACGCTGGAACTGGAAGGAGTAGAAAGAAAGACAAATGCGTGGCGTATAGAGAGCGACAAAATGCTTTGCATATAGAGCGTAGCGTTAGATAAAAATATTTTTAATTCATTAAGTTGTGTCGAGTAGCTATGCTTGCATCTGCAAGACTGAATATTCACCTGTAAATTGCTCAGTCCAGGCTCTTGTGAGATAGATGCGTAGTAAATGCCATGCAGCATACATGTAATTCCGACAAAGCGCATGCAAATGTCCCACCATTCATCTCCGGGTATCCCCTCGTTTCGTCGTTTCCGCCAGTCGTAGTTCCCCCATCATCCCATTTTTCCAAATCCGTGGCGAGGTCCTTTTTCCTGCGCCTTTTTCTTTTGCCCGTACCCAGACTCATAATACATGTTGTAACCAAACTCCTTTTGTGTGTGTGTGTCAATTCATCCTCCCACCATTTTTGTCTTTATTACGACACATTCTTTTCCATTATTTGAAATAGCAGCGTATTCTTGACAAAACACTCACACTCGGCGTCCTCGCATCCTAGGCTCGCCTTGACGGCGTGCCGGTTGACGGGCGCGCCCCCTTGCATCTCGGCAATGATTTGGGCCGCCGTGTTGCACGACATGACGAGCGGCGACGCGGATCCGGCGGGCGGCTGCGGCGTAGCGTGGCTGTGGTGGTGATGGTGGTGATGGCTGTGGTACTGGCTGTGCGGCCCCGAGACAGGCGTGCCGGGCATCGTGCTGGGTCCTGCACTGGGCGGGCTCGCTGCCGCTACTGTCGACTCGCTCGGCGCCGTCGATGACGACGTGCTGCCGCAGCACCGGTCGCCAATACTAGCGTCTGCCAGTACGGCTAGGCGGTCAATGCCCGTGGCATCGCTGTGGTGATGCTGATTATGATGTTGGTATGTGCTCGTCGTGGTCGGTGCGGTGTTTGTGTGCTGCGGCGGCGCGAGGGCCGGAGGAAACCCCGACAGGATCCCGCCGCTTCCATGCAGGATATCGTCCTCGTCCTCACGAGCGGCCGCGGCGGCCCCCGTCTCGAACATGCCGAGAAACTTGTCCACCTCGGCGCTGTGGACGCCGCGGCGGGCGAGCAGCAGCCGCAGGCGCGCATTCTCCATGGCGACGGTGCGCGCGGCCTGCTGCATCTGCAGCGTGGCCTCGACGCCCTGCTTCTCGTACTCGTCGAGGCGGCGCTGCATACCCTCGACAAACTCCTTGCGGCGCGCGCGGGAGCGGCGCTGGTTTTCGCGGATGCGCTCGGCGGCGGGGTTTGTCGACGACGCGACCTGCGTTGTGGTAGTCTGGGTTGTGCGATGGGGTGTTAGGTTTTTTATTCTTGCTTCTTTAGGGGCAATAAGAGTTATGAAGGCTTTTTTTTTCTCTGGGGGGAAGACAAGGGCACCGAAACACGGACCATGGCACAAAACAAGAAGATGTGAAAGCAATGCAAATCAAACGCTTTTAACTGGCAAGAAGTCGTACCTTGGCACCGGCCATTGTGGATGGAGAGGGGGGGATGAAGGAAAGCTACATCAACACATGAAAGATGTTGTTTATGGAGGCGAATGGTATGCAGGAACAGCCGTTTCAACCGTCGTCTTTTTTGGCCGTTTTCCGTTGGCCAGAGTGGGAATTGGAAAGTCGTGTCACCAGCTTTTTTTGTGTTGGTGCAAAGTTTCTTCACTTACAAAACTCCTTCTCCGCTGTGGGTGCTGTGTCAGCCAGTGGGGCGCTTTCTCAGGGTAGCATGTCACTGGGAGGTCACAGCCTGCAGCGAGCCATTGAGTGAGGGGTAGTCGTAATTCGGGTATTTTAGAGCCGGGCGAATATTTCGAGATGATGTCCGAGGGGAGCACGATTTTTTCCTGATCTTAAAAGCTCTGTGTCGGTGGTGGTTGCATGCACAGCGCCGTGGGGAAATGAGGGCTCTGTAGTTGAAAAAATGCTACACCTTCTTTGTGTCCCACCCTAGCAACGGCAACACGGTCCAACACACAACTGTTACAATGAATAAATGAATAAATAAATAATTTTTTAACCTATACCAACTCCAATAATGCCCATACGCTAGTCAAAATAGAAAGCAGAAAATCACAGCAAGACCTTTGGGTATCAGTGGCCGGTCCAAAAACTCCCTCCCCAGCTCCCCGCTTCCCGCTTCCCAGCGAGCACCAGCCCGGCCACTCTATTTAAACATTTGCTTCCTCGTACGCGCAGCGAAGCGCTCTACGCCGCTGCCCTGTTGATGATGCCACAGCTGCTGCATGCCCACGCCGTGGCTCTGCTTCGAGGCCCGATAGCGCAGCCACGCCGCACGTAGGTGGTCCGGCCGCAGCGGTCCGCGCCTCAGCGGTCGCTCCTCCTCGTTGTTGTTGGCATCATCGTCGGCCGGCGGCGGCGTCGGCAGCTCGCTCTGGTGCTCGCCGGCGCGGATCCATTCCGCCTGCACCTGGCGCGCCTCTTCGATGAACTCGCCCGCAAACAGCTTGGCCACGGCCTTGACAGCTGTGCTGACCATTTGCGGGACCGACTGGGAGACTGTAGCATTGACGACCTGACTTGTTAGCTACTGCGATGGATCCGTGAGAAGTGACTAGAAAACGCTTACCCTCTTTACTACCGCGTCAGATAGCTTGGCGGCTCGCCAGAGCTCGTAACGGTTGTACTGCTCGCTATCAAACGCCTCGACCAGCATCGCGCGCAGCCGAATCTCCTCTTGTTTCTGCTCCTGCGTGCGCGCCACCACGTCTTCCAGCGCCATCTCGGCCTTGTCGTCATCCTCGTCATCCTCGGCCTCTTTGTCGCCGCCCTGGCCCGACACGCTGGTCGCCGCCTTGCCGCCACCGACGCTCGACGCCTGGTCGTTGCCGTCGTCTGCCTTGCCGCCCGCCTTGGTCTTGCGACCGCGCTTCTTCCGGGCGGCGGCACCCACGCCGCTGGCCGTCCCGCTCACCGCGCTGCCGCTGACGTGCGACATGGCATCGACTGACGGCGAGCGCGTGTACGGCGAGCGCGCCTCGGGCGGAAAGGACGTCTGCCGCAGGGGGTGCACGGGCACCGATGCCTGCGAGAGCGTCGAGGCCTTGCGGCGCTTCAGGGCTGGCGGCTTGCCGGTTGTGTCGAAGCTCGACGAGCGCTTCTTGTTGGGAATCTGCGCGGGGGACGGGTAGGGAGGCGACATGGCCGTCGGGGAGGAGGCGTACGGCGGCGAGGCCATGATGGTGAGGCTGTGGATGGGTCGGTTCGAATAGAGCGACGAAGAATCGTGTGTAGTGCCGCGAACGAGTGAATAGACTGCGTCGCCAGATGGATGCGTGAGAGGTGGATGGTTGATGCCTGGGCTGGGCGCGAAGATGGATGCTGCAAGTTTCTCGGGCGCGGCTGCGCGACTGCACCGCCGCCAGCCAATCACATGACCGGATCTCGGACGCCGCGCCAACAGCCAGATGTTCAGGACGGATGAAGCTAAATTGTATATTAAATTAAACTTCGGACAGAATGAGAACTAGATTTGCGAAATTTAGCAGTCACAAGTCGAATGGCTGCCAGAGTTCGTTGTTGCAACTGCTGTCATGCCATAGCTGGTGTGAGCTGTCATCCACTGACTCTAAACACACTGCCATGTGTGGGTAATACAGTCCGATAGCAAAGCCAGGCCACTCCCTGTCGCTCGATTCATCACTATTTATAAAGTTTCTCATAGTAAACTTATTAGCGTTTCTTTTCCAAAACCGTCAAGTTCTTTCCTGAGTCGAGAAAAGAATAAACGAGTGCGCTCTTGATTACTTCTTGATATAGGGTAGTCGGGTCATAAGCGACTATCAAGTGGTCATCTGTCCCACCGCGGCGAGGTCGCCTCACATTTGTTCGCGACACCATGTTGTACAGGTGCCACACACATTGCGGCGTGGCTTGGAAGAACAGAGCCACGTACGCGATATCGCGTCTCTGCCTGTACAGAATTCGAAGCCAACTTTGCTCATCGTGGATTCCTAGCTTGGCCATGAAATTCCAGCCAAGGCCCGCGATACTAGTTTTGAACCGCACTCCTCAGCTGCCTCTGCTATTATAGTAGAGAGGCTATGGTTACACTAGCCAGCAGTACGCTGTGTGATGGACATTATCTTAGGTTCTGTCTCTGTCGGATTTTGGCACAGCAGTTCCTTGGACGCAACGGGGCGTCTTCCTGTCCCAACTTGCCACTGGAGCCGACCCTGCTCGTCTACAACGACGTCACGAGTACTTGCGACAAGCTAGCTACCAGACGGGATAATCAGCTTCTACCAACGGCCAGAACGCTGGTAGATTGCAAGCAACGCAATCCGGGTGCCTGCCAAAATCGTGAATAGCTATTCATGGCCGCGGACAGCATCTGGAGTAACACGTCATTGCCGCCTTGTGTGTCGTCTCGCTCTGAGCGACATGAATATTTGCTTCGGCTGTGATTCACCATGATGCAAGAAAACGTTCTTTTCTTTGCTCGTATAGAATGAGCTTCAAACTCGTTGCACTTGCGCACTTTGTCGTCTTTCGTCGTGATGCCTATTGCGCATCCCACCTTCTCTTGGCCCCGATTTGACCACAATGCCTCCTCATGCCGCGTCCTTCCATATGCCCCATTTGCGAGAGCAAGTAATAAGACAAAACCAAACACCTTGTTTACGAGACGCTAACTGCAGCGCTGCAAGGGCAGGATGCGTCACCACCATTGCCATCTGGTGCAACACCTTTATCCCCTACATGGGCGTGGACGACCAGTATCTGCGCCGGTATACCGTCTTCTGGACATGTTTCAGGTAACAAGAAATGAAAAAGGGAAAAGCAGAGTGCAACGGCCGATTTCAAGGGGTTCATGCTAATTTTACATGGCAAGGTGTCTCAAAAACCACCGCGCGAGCGGATTCGGCGACCCGTGCCCGAACCTCCACTGTCCTAGTCAAGCCATCCGATGTGCGGGCGCGGTAAGCAAGTGGGTTTGGAGAGAGGGTGCTGGCGTCTATTGGTTTGCAGATTTTTGGACATCGTACTGATTGCCGTGTTGGCTGGCTCATTACAACGGGCCAACAAGGATGGGTGGGCGCTCTCTGCAGTCAGTACGCGCATAATTCGTTTGTGAATATTTTATTTCCTTGGTTGTATTCTTGGAAATTATGCCCAAGTTGAAAATGTAGCAAACATGTATACAATAATTGTTTCATGCAGGACTTTCTGTGTGTCGTTGAATAAGGCTTAGCAAAGGTGTCCCCCAATCGCGGGTCGAGCAGAACCGCTGCACAGCTCATCACTTATGCACTGTCGCGCGGCTCCCTTGCTGTAAAACATTGGCATGTTGCAGTCAGGCAACGAACACGTTCCAGCTCCCTGTACCGCTCAGGTCCTGATGTTGTGGCGTAGAACATCTGGGGTCCAAGTCTCCAAGCGGCACCTCACGACAAGACCTATCGATCTAGAAGGGTAGGCAGCACCGACTTGGACTGTATAGACTCAATAGTTGTCAGCCATCATTCACTTTTCAGCACATGCAGCCAGAGACTGAATGGGCTGACTGTTTCGGTCTTGCCAGGACAGGTGTTCACAAGATACAAGCCACGCACTAATGCAGAAGTCGATCAGCATTTTGCTCTGACCAGATTCTGTTTTATTGTCTTGGTGCGGCATAGGAAGCTACAACATCCCGTACAATGAAATACCCGCACACATACGTATCCAAGCCGCCAACGTTCAGTAGTGACACCGCTATTGAGGCTGGCTGCAGGATGCGGACCTTTGCATAATGCATGTTTGCATTTTAATGTGGCAAATACTACAGTACCGTTGCCGCATTTTTCAGCAAACGGGCTGCACTATGCAGAGCTATCCTTTTAAATGCGGCAATATATTATGAATAAGCACACGTCTTATTTCCCATTCTTCTATCATAATTTCAAGTATCCATTACGGCCACGCCGCAGAAACGCGGGCTCTCAGACTGGCTCGCCTCAATCGACTGCCCGACCCGAGGGTTCACTTTAATAAGTCTAGTTTTTTTGCGCGAAAAAATTGTAGACCGAGCGCCGATTTACCAAGCCGAAAAACCTCCCCAAAAAGGTGTACCTCTGGGGCGCCGATGAGCCGAGTTGGTCGAGGTACAGGTAACTACGCAGTAGAGGTAGGCAGTTGGTAGGTATTGGGAGTTGTCCTGCGCGCCCGCACGACGGAAATAGAACCATGAATAAAACAAAAAAAACGTGCTCTTTTGGTCCGGCTGAGACACGGGTATACTCGACGTGGGGGGGGTCACGAACGGGCAAGCGTGTGAGGGCGCACGGGGGAGCCGACGACCGAAACAGAGGGCTGGGCTTGCTGCTCATCCCATCACAGACACTTTGACTTCCCGGGTCCGGCGACATAATACCAGGGATTGTTCGATGGGCTGTTGGCTCGATGCTAGCGCGGGCGGTCGCTGGGTGGTGATGGCTGCACAGACCGTTTGGCGTTAGTTGCCCCCCCCCCCCATGTCTTGCATGCAAGTTGCCCAACGACATGCAAAAGGCTCATGTATGTGTGCGTGTTTAGTCTCGCCAAAACACGGACCAGGATGACAGACAGCTCGAGGGGGGGGGGGGGGGGGGGGAAGGGTATAAGTAGTAGAGGGCATCTCCCGCCAGAAAACAGAAAAGACACTCTCGACAGCAACCTTTTCCCAGCACATCTAGTCATTCGTTACAACAGCAGCTCAGCCAGCTCCAACAAAGATGAAGTTTGCCGCCGCCATCGTCGCTTTTGGCGCGACCGCGCTCGCCGGCGTCCCCCGGGGCTACTACACGCCGCCGAGCGTCAGCTCGTCCTCCTCGACGTCAAGCACCCGCCCGTCCTACGCGGCGCCGTCCTACTCGTCGGTGAGCGTCTCGTCCTCTTCGACGTCAAGCGTCCGCCCGGCCTCCTCGGCGTCGTCTTACCAGGCGCCGTCATCTTCGACGTCAAGCGCCCGCCCGTCCTCCTCGACGTCAAGCACCCGCCCGGCCTACGCGGCACCGTCCTACTCGTCGGTGAGCGTCTCGTCCTCTTCGACGTCAAGCGTCCGCCCGGCCTCCTCGGCGTCGAGCACCCGCCCGGCCTACGCGGCGCCGTCCTCCTCGACGTCGAGTGTCCGCCCGTCCTCCTCAGCGTCGTCTTACCAGGCGCCGTCTTACCAGGCGCCGTCTTCCTCGACGTCAAGCGCCCGCCCGGCCTCCTCGGCGCCATCCTACTCGTCGGTGAGCGTCTCGTCCTCTTCGACGTCAAGCGCCCGCCCGTCCTCGTCGGCGACGTCAAGCACCCGCCCGTCCTACGCAGCGCCGTCCTCCTCGACGTCGAGTGTCCACCCGTCCTCCTCCACGTCGTCTTATCAGGCGCCGTCTTACCAGGCGCCGTCCTCCTCGACCTCAAGTGTCCGCCCGTCCTCCTCGACGTCGACTTACCAGGCGCCGTCTTCCTCGACATCGAGCGTCCGCCCGTCCTCCTCAACCTCGACTTACCAGGCGCCGTCTTCCTCGACATCGAACGTCCGCCCGTCCTCCTCAACCTCGACTTACCAGGCGCCGTCTTCGACTTACCAGGCGCTGTCTTCGACTTACCAGGCGCCGTCTTCGACTTACCAGGCGCCGTCTTCGACTTACCAGGCGCTGTCTTCGACTTACCAGGCGCCGTCTTCGACTTACCAGGCGCCGTCCTCCTCGACATCGAGCGTGCGCCCATCCTCCTCGACATCGAGCGTGCGCCCATCCTCCTCGACCTCGACTTACCAGGCGCCGTCTTCCTCGACGTCAAGCACCCGCCCGTCTTACTCGGCGCCGACTTTCTCGACGCCGAGCGTCCGCCAGTCCTACACAACGTCGAGCACCCGCCCGTCTTCCTCGACGTCAAGCGTCCGCCCGTCCTCGACGTCGAGTGTCCGCCCGTCCTACACAACGTCGAGCACCACCCGCCCGTCCTACGCGGCGCCGAGCCCTCGCCCGTCGACCTACAAGGAGCGGAGCGTCGACAGCTGCTTCAGCCGGGTGCCGGGCCCCGAGCCGTACAGCTGGGTGTACAAGACCTGCCCGAAATTCGCCATCCCACCCGGATCTGGGTGCGTGGAGCTTCCGCAGGATAACAGCCTGCCGTATCCTGACTGCGTATGTCCTTTTTTTCATTTTTCTCTCTCTCTCCTCTCTTCTCCACGTTAACAACAATGGTCGGAAATCTTCCCGAGAACTAACGCATCGAGTCACATAGTGCCCCAAACCCAGCTGCCCCAAGACAATCTACTGAAAGGAGCAGTAGGGGCTCTAGACTATATAGAATAGATTAGCATAGGGCGTGGTTATCTCACAATGTAGTGTATACTTTAGAGAAACATGGACAATATGTTATGCCAACCACCGTCTCCATCGTCATGTTGTGATTTGACCCCGATGCCGCGTCTTGATTAGGTAACGACGGCGGAGCAGTCGGTCTAGGTACAGAACCAGCAAGGCGGCTATTTGGCCACGTTGTGTGTTGGGGATGGAAGACTCTGTTCTGAGTACTAACAGAGAGCGCACCATCACAGCTCAGCCCACTGAAACAACGGTCGTCTGCTGGGGCCTAGCGCGTCTGCTCCAGTGACCTTGGCACGCTGTACATCATCTGCCCCGGGCCCCTGTAGGCAGCTGAGCCTCCGCCAGACCCCTGAAAAGCCGATTACCTCATAGAATGGAGACACCACTTCCGTGGCTCTGACAAAAGTCCAGTACGTTTGCACACTGCTCAGACGTGCCAGACCGGACAGAATCTATGTCACCCCACTGTACGCCACCACTGACTGGTGGGGACGGCCGGAGCAGGCCCTGTCAAGCCGATGTCGCGAACCGAACGAACCCCAAAGCCGTCTGTCCCTCTTTTTTTTTTTTTCCTTTGTTAACCGGGCTCGCAATATTCATCCTTTCTCCCTTCTCCATCAAAAAACCAAACCATTGCGCTCTTTTCTTCACCCGAACAAGCCGCCTTCACTCGAGTCGGCCCTCCATCTGTTCTTCCTGCATTGCCTCATCCCATTCGCGATCCTGCTGGTGCAGAGCGCCTTTCTTTGACACATACCACACCACACCCCCCCTCCACCAACACGCCCCGCAGTCATGCCCGCCGCCCCGAAACACCACCCCAAGGACACGGCCTCCGTCGCCGGCTCCTCCTCGTCCTCTTCAAGCGACAACTCGTCGCGCAAGCGCAAGCGCTCCTCCAAGAACAAACCCAGCAACGGCGCCAACGAAGACGAGCAACAACCCAAGAAGCCCTTTGCCGCGAAAGCCCTCCTCGCTAATGGCCACCGCCGCAATTCCACCTCCAAGGCCGCCCGCGACCCGCGCGACTCGGCGCACGCCGTCGCCGTCCGCCAGCCCACGCCCGTCGTCGACCACGACGGCCTGAGCCGAACCGGTAATGCCCCTTCCCCCTTCTTGTCTTCTCCAGTAACTGTTCTTTGTTTATGCTAATCGCTTCGTGCGCACACACAGCCAAAGGAACACGCGCCCGACTCCAGGAAACCCCCGAACAGGCCGCCGCCCGCCTCGAAAAGATGCGCGCCGCCGTCCGCACCCTCCTCGAGTGCGTCGGCGAGGATCCGGACCGCGAGGGCCTCCTCGACACGCCCTCGCGCTACGCCAAGGCCATGCTCTTCTTCACAAAGGGCTACCAGGTCAACGTCGACGACCTCGTCAACAACGCCCTCTTCAACGAGGGCCACAACGAAATGATTGTCGTCAAGGATATCGAGATTCACTCCCTCTGCGAGCACCACCTCGTCCCCTTTACCGGAAAAGTCAGTTTTGTTTTCCTCGCTTCGCTCGACGCGGGGCCGTGCTGATACAAAAGCTTGCTCGCGCATCGCTCGCACAACTACGTCATATAGCTAACACTTGCCGACCATAGATGCACATCGGCTACATCCCCCGCAACACCGTCATCGGCCTCTCCAAGCTCCCCCGCATCGCCCAAATGTACGCCCGCCGCCTGCAGGTCCAGGAGCGCCTCACCAAGGAGGTCGCCAACGCCGTCATGGACATCCTCAAGCCCCAGGGCGTCGCCGTCGTCATGGAGTCCTCCCACCTCTGCATGGTCATGCGCGGCGTCGAGCAGACCGCCACCTCGACCATTACGTCCTGCGTCCTCGGCTGCTTCGAGCGCAAGTCCAAGACCCGCAACGAGTTTCTCTCCCTCGTCGGCATCAACAGATAAAGGGAGGGGAAAAAAAGGAGGGGGGGACTCGGTACCCCGCACCTACCGAACAAAGAGGGAAAAGGCCCCCTCCGGGGGAAGCAAAAAAAGGCAACGAGCCAAGGAAATCATAATCATGACAACTTCAACATTCATACTAGGCGTTCATCGGCGGTTTGTTTTTACATGCGAGCGGAATCATATTCGATATTATATACTCGGGGTTGGATATTCAACAACAGCCTCATCTACACTTCAACATATACTCGCAAGAGCAATCATCTCTCTTCTATTTACACACAAAAGACTACGGCGGGCTCAACGCCCTGGGCGAATGGTACCACGTCTCGGTTACATTCACACGATTCATGGCCAGCTTTACATAGCCATTACACAATTCAATACACAGCATCTAATGCACAATTCGTACAAATACTAGGCCAAACAGCCATCCGCTTCCATTGCCCTCGTCTCATTCTAGCAAAGCAACTAATCTTGCACAAGTAAAGAATAATAATAATAAAACAAAAACAAAAACAATCTCAAAGTAAGCCCCGCTATTGGGAAAGCAACATTGGCGCACTCGTACCGTTGCGCCGAAAAGTCCCATGTTCATTCAATTGGTGCCTTGTAACTCCCCACACCATTATACTCGTACATCCGCTCTCTTCAACTCCGCCAGCAAGAAAAATACTCACCAAAAGAATAATGAAACAAAACCAAACGCCTTTTCTGTTACAGTGCCCACGTAGCGCCTACTCTCCATCTATCATTGCGTCCAGCCCATTGCGTTCATCATCTAGGGACTCGGTAGTCATCATGGTATCTTCCCCATCCTTCGCTTCTTTGGACTTTTCTTCGCCTCGCCTTTCGTTAGTCTCGTCCGTGAGCATCTTCTCCGTCTTGCTCTCGCTGCGCTTTTCCGCCTGCTTCGAGGTCATCACGTCCGCATCTCGCAGCGCGCTCTTTGTCCAGACATCAGCGCCCCAAATCTTCTCAGCCTGCGTTTTGCCGTCCTCGGTTCGCCCTAAAATTTCGAGCGCCTTGCCCTTGCCCTCGTCCGTGTGGATATCAAGATCCTCAATGGCTTCGTCAAGAGGTCGGGGGCCATCATCGCCTGGTGTCTTGTCTTGGCCCTCGGACATGGACTTGTCTTGACGCTGATCCATCATGGAATCATCATAGCCTTCCGAGTCTGAGTGTTCGCGCTTGTCTGAGTCGCCCTGCCCATCCTGTCCATAATAGCCTGATCCGCCATAGCCAGCGTTCGACGACGACTGAAAGGGACCATGTCCTGATTGCGCTGCGGCGGCGGCGGCCTCGGCATTGGCAGCCTTGCGTCGCAGGCTATTGGCTTTGCCTTTGGCATGCTCTGGCAAATCATCAGGATTATCGACGCCGTATTCCACCAGCATCTTCTGCAGTTTCGTGGGCCGCGGCTTTCGGGTGCTAAGAGATACCTGGAGAATAGGTGGCGCCTCTGGGGCAACTGGGTACCACTTATGGAGCTCCTGGCGGAGGAAGTTGGTCTCGTGAGTGAGTAGTACTTCAGCACCCTCAAGCTTGCGCAAGTAGAATCGTTGCGTCTCAGCCTCAGCTTCCGTTGAAACAAGAGAGTTGCAGTACCGTGCGATATAGTCGCGGAAATTTTGCGCATTTGAAATAATGCGCTGCAAAACATCCTCCTCGTCGGGCTGGAACGGTAGCAGCGGCACTTCTTCGATGAGCGAAATTAGGTCCTCAAGCTTGGGCCGGGCCGCATCTCTAGGGATCTTCATTCTATAGTCGCAGATGGGACAAGTGTACTTGTCATCCTCCTTAACTTTGCCGCGCGCAATCTTCAAGCACTTATAATGATACCATTCGTGGCAAAGCTCGCATTCAATCATCATGCCGGCCTCAACCTTCCGGCACATACAAAACACTTGACGGTGGCGATTGTCCTCGGAAGTCTTGGCCTCATCGGGGCTCTGCTCTCGGGACACAGGCTCCGCAGGAAGGCGGGGAGTATCGTGCTTGGTGTCGAAGCAGTCCAAGTTACGTTCCAGCACGTACTCAAGATGACTCTTGAGAATATGAAGTGGGGCGTTGGACTTTCCAAAAAGCCGCTTGCCCTTGCGCATCCAATCTTCGTGGCGCTTCCGCTCATTTTCGAGGTCCAACGTACCATTTGGTTTCGAGTTCAGATCATCCAGCTTCTTGGTCACCTCCACGACCTCGTTGTACTTTGGGCGCTTGCGAAAGTCGTTCTCGCGACAGCGCTCAGTAATGTCGAGGATTTGGCGATGGGCCTCCCGTTGCTTGTGCAGGATTTGGTCGACTGCAGCCAATGTGTCCTTGGAGACGGGGAGAGCTCCAGCTTGCACTTGCTTGGACAGTGCCTCAAGTTGTGGGTAATGGACGAATTCGGCCTTTATCAATTCTCCGGCCTTGGCCTCCCAGGATCGTCCGGCCACGATTTGATCACAGTAAAATTTGAAGTGGTCATTGTAGGTCGGAATTTCCAGCCGCTTGCCTTCGTCAATCAGCTCCTGAACATCAGAGAGAGCCAAGAACAAGCCCCGGCTGGTGCGGGCCTTTTCGTTCCAGCGCATTTGATCTAGGACCTTGGAGAGTTGGTCGAGCTCGGGGGTATCTACGTTGAATGTGCGTCCTTCCTCGAGCAGCTCCTCTATTGCCTCCATGCCGAGGCTGGCGCCAGTCTCCAGCGCTCGTGCAGCATTGGCCTGGAATGCTTTGATGGAAGCGGCGCGTTCTTGAAGCTGCAAAATCTCCGGGCATTCGAAGCCAAGGCGCTCGGCATCGTCAAGCAGGCGGTAAATGTTGGCTACGCTGCGAGATTCGCGTTCTTTTTGATCCTGGTGCGAGCTGCCGATAGATCTGCGTGTGCCAGTCTGCCAGGCTCGTTCGTTTTTGCGTCGATTTTGCTGCTTGCGTACAATGTAGCTCGTGGCCTCATCGACCCACTCGTTGCATCGATCGACGTATTCTTTGAGAATGGGAAGAGACGGAAGATCGAAGGGAATGCGTTCGCCTTCGTGAAGGAGACCTCGAAGAGTTTTCAGCGCTGGAGTCACCTCCTCGTCAAGGAGTTTATCGTACTTCTCTTCCCATTGTTCAGGCGTGTCCGCTTTCTCAATGACCTTGGTGTGAGCATCCTTCATCATCTGCGCCGATTTGCGATAGTACAACGTGTGACCAGTGCCGAGGTACCTGTCCTGTGCGCTTTCATCGCAGCAGGGGTGGCTGCCTGCATGTGAAATGCACAAAACTTTGCCGGAATGGTGGCATTTATATCTGGAGAGGTAAGCAAAGGCTTTGCAGTAGCTGCAGCACTGTTCGTCTTCGTCCAAAACATCTTCATCCTCGACCTTGAATGCAAGAGGGCAGTCTCCGTGTCCTTCCTTGAAGTGTTGACACGAGTGAGCCGATGATTTGAGATGTTGATTGACAAACTGCTCACGCTCGGCCAACTCTCTTTTTTGGATGCGATCGAGCGCGGGTCCAAGCCATTTAGCGGTGGAGATGGTGAGGCCAACCGACGCCGCTCCTTCGGCAGCAGTCCATAGGAGCTCGTCGTGAGAGAAGCAAGGCTGTCGTCGGAACGCTTGCAGCCTCTCCACACCGGCCATGCCAAATGACTCCCAGTCTGGCGGGGCAAAGTTGACAGCCTCGTTGAAGTTGAAGCCGTGGTTAAAGCCAGCATGGTACGCTTGGGGGAAGGTGATGACCATCTGGCCGGCGCGCTGGTCGATGGCATACACACGAACACCAGCCTTGGTGAGTTGCTCCGGGGTAAGCAAGGTGACAAGCTGGAAGAGGAGGTCGGGCTGGGTTTCGAAGAGTTCTGGTACAGCCTCTCGCATGGCAGCCTCAAACTTTGCAGCGTCATCACCAGGTATACCGTACCACGTCTTTGTTGCACCGAAATGTTGGTAGTTGGCAGAATAGGCGTAGTGGTCCTCATTGTGCCAGCAGAAAGTAGAAAATATCATGCCAACATATACCCAAGGAACCGTCATGCCAGAAATGTCCGACTTGATATGCCGGAATAAACTCTCCGAGGCAAACGGGAGCACATTGAGATTCCAGCCATCCGCAGCATAAGGATTACCAGGGTTCTTTTCCAGCGTGGGAAAGGCAGAGCCATGGGTTGTGCAGTGAATGTCGGCGCCGTATTCGACCTCGACAGTTTCTTCCAAATCAGCAACCAGACGCCAGAATTCGTTTTCGACGTCTTCCTCAGTGACTGGTCTATGGCATTTCAGGGCACTGTCGAATGGCATCTTCTTCTCAAAGTAGCCCTGTTTGAAGTCGTTTGCCTTTTGCTGGAATTGTTTGAGGGAGTACAAGCCGCCCTCTTCAAAGCCAAAATTGCCATCACCAACGAGGCAGCGGGGGCAGTTCCATTCAGAGTCTGGCTTGCGCTTAACGGGGGGGTCCAAGCAGAGACCATGGTAGGAGTGATCGCAAGACTCGCAGACAAGCAATTGCCCAGCGTCCTCGCCTTGGCCGCAGGTTTCGCAAGCATCGCCGGGTGCAAGGTCTTCTTCCCGCGGTATGCGGGGAAGAGATGGGCGGAATGGCGTCATGTGTGAGCCGGCAACGGTAGGAACATTGTCCCTTCTGAGGCGTTTGCTGCGACGGTTTTTTCCATCCTCATTATCGCTGTCGGCTTCCTTTTTGGAATCCTCAGACACACCGTCTGTGCTGATACCTCTCTTGACGTGAGCGGCACTACTGAGCGCAGGGTGCTCATCTGGTGTGGCATTCCGGGTGCTGGCAACTTCTGGCGTAAAGCTCTTGCGATCGCTCGAGGCTCTGTTAATGCTGGTGAAGCCAGAGTTGACAGCCGTAAATCCGGAACCCCCAGACGTGGGAGCTGGGGGGGCATCCATCATAGGGGTGTCACGATCAGCTTCCCGCTTAAGACCATTTTGCAGGGCCTCTGAAGCATGCCTAGCAGGGGACTCGGTGTGTGCGCCAGAGGGTGTATTGACCTGAGAACGCTTGACGGGCGTTTGTGCGGGGCTGGGTGTCAAGGGTCCGCCGTATTCTTGCTCCAGTTGCTGGTGGACACCAGGTTTGGCGATGCGGAGGTACTCTTCATATGGACACAGCCATCGCTGGTATGAGTTTTTGAGGGACGTGGAGAGGGACGACATGATCTTGCCACTGTAGCCCAAGTCACGGCCAATCTCTGCCCACTTTTTCAGCTTGCATACTTTATCGAAGCCTCCCCTCGACTCGACAGCCTTTTTCAAGCGATAGAGGTCCAGAGGTTTCTTATCAACGTATGGTAGACGGTGCAGATTGTTGCCCTGCTGCTTGTGAAATTTGGAAAGACCGTCCAAGTATGTCAGGTTTGCACGTGTGCCTGTAGTGGACTGTGAGTGTGGTGTAACACGTGTTTGGTGAGATAAAGAGGATACATACTGCCTTCTACCGAGTTGAGTTCCTGTTTTCGGGTTCGAAAATGGAATTTCTATGGCCTAGTCAGTAGGGCAAAGGTGGTTGCGAGGGGGCGCTCCGAGTAAATTGCGACCGAGACGAATGCTTACCTCTGTGTCGATGGCAAATTCTGGGTTCCAAGAGTCTGGGGGAATAATCTTGCAGATGCCATACTGCGAAGCTTCGGGGCCGATTTTCTTGACGTATTCTAGAGGATCCCGCCACTCTTCTGCCGTCGGACGGTAGGTCGGTGCATCGGAGATACCGTGGGGTCTGGTGGCCTTCTTGATGGGCTCTCGGGGAGCGGTGGGTTGGCCACGGCGTTCGACAGAGGCAAGATCGAGGGCGGGACTAGACATGGCACTGAGAGGAATGGTGGTAGCCGGGTGGTAGCCATTGGAGTTGACCTTTGGCTTGGGTTTGGTTGGGCCGACAGAGCTGCGTGCACTCGCCGTGACGGTCGCACTAGCCGTCATTCCGGGAGCCATGGTATCGATGTTTTGGGGTATCAACGGGTATTATTTTATCGATTGGCGGAGGAGCCGGGTCGGGCAGAGTAATAAGGAGGATCGGTTTGTTAAAGAAGAAAATGTCGGGGAGCGATGCGCCGCGAGGTAATAGAGGCTATGGTCAAGATACCAGGGGCATGGTCGCGGATCTGTAAGAGGTGATGGTGATGATGCGACCGGTCGGATGTTGTCAAGGCAGCGGGCCGGGACTCTGCGTTTGCGCGAATCTACGTTGCAGGTTAGAAATCACAGTCGTGGGCAAAAGCAGGGGGCCAAGTTGAGCGCAGTCGGTACGCAGGGTCGTGTGCGCGAGAAGTGCAACGGCATCAAACACACAGCGCCGGAAAAAAAAAACGAAGGCGTGGGCAACAGCGGCCAGGTAGACTTACAAAAAAAAGGGCGCGGACAAAATTCAAATCAGAAGAGACAAGGCAGGATAGAAGCGTCGGGCTCGCATGGCCTGGAAGGAGCGTCGAGAGGAAGAAGAACGAGTCATGCAGCGTTCGGGCGGGCGTTGGTGCAAGGTGTAGATGTCGAGGCGATGGAGGGCGGGCGAGGAATGGGTCGAGGGCAGCGTCCCCCAGATATGCGAGAGATGGCAAGACGTCTTGCCAGGCGAGCCCGTCGCCGGGGGTACCTCGCGCATTGCTGGGCGCCGCCGCAGAAGAGCAAGTACCGCTGGTACCCTGCGTGCGCGACAGCCAGGCCAGCCAGTCGTCAAGCAGCAGACGACGCTGGGGGGGCCACTTTTTCTTTTTTTACCGGAACGGAGGAGGCTGCAAGACGGGGGGGGTACTTGCACAATGTATGACTGCTCCACCAAGAACAAAGGTACCGTGGTGCAAATTGGGGACCTGTGGTGCCGGGGCGGGCAAGGCGCGGCTCAGCTTCCGCAATGTCCCGCACATGTACTGGCTACCAGGTTCTAGCCCATTACACACACATAATCTCGCCCATCCGTGTCTCCTCTACCCTCCTTCTACATCCACTGCTACCTGTAGACGAGCCGCAGCCCGAGCGCCATCAGCCACAGCCACCAGCCAATGGCGCAACACTCGCCCATGCTCTCCCCGTGAGCCATTGGCTCCTCTAATTAACCTCCTTGCACGACCAGAATAAATATCTAAAACAGGCCGTCATCACCCAGCGCGCTTCCTCCTTTCAATACATAACACAGGCGTCTGAATCCGCGTCATTCGCAGCAGGGGCGCCGTCGCTCGGGTGCGAAACAGTGACACTACACAACAGTTTTCGTGCCACACCATGATTGCTAGCTGGTCTGGTTGATGCCAATATTTGCCATGTTTCTCGCACATTTCCATCGTCTCTCTGTCTGGTACCGCGGAAACATGCGAGCATGGCTGCCAGCCGCAGCCTTGCCTCAACGACTCGCAGTGCTAGTCGGCAGCCGACAGGTGGTAATCGACAGCTCTGGCGTCTGTGCGTATTGGCCTAGTTCGTCTCAGTCTATTCCCTAAAGATTACAGATTACAGATACCGAGTATTCAGAGTATTCAGTGGCGGCTTGGAGCAAACCGCTGTTCCAGTACAGCCACTTCCCAAGCAGTGCAGCCAATTTATACATTCGGCAGCCTGTTCGAAGTGCCACGTCCAAATAAACAATAAAACAACATCTGTACCACATCAGCCCCAATATCGCTCCACAGGGAATGACATGCAGGTCCTGCTGGGGCGACCGCTGTCAGTGCTACCTTGTGCAAGACACCATCAGACCAAGCAACAGATGTCGTGTGCCATGAAAAAAGAACTTTGAGAAAAAAAGCTAAACAGCTTCTTGCAACAAAGGAAAAAAAGGGTTATTTAATAGTCTATCCTGTTAACTGGACATCAACTTGCCATGATCATATACTACTACCTAGCCTCGGCTCCGAGCCCAACCAAGCATCATCTCCGCCACCCAGTCTCCAGGCTCGCTCACACGCAGGAAAATAAAATCCATCGCCTGCCAATTCCCGGTTCCTGGCCTTTTTCAGCTTGTTTTCCACCCCAGTGGATATCTCCCCCATCGTAAGCTGGCACGATGCAGCTAAGCTTATCACAAATCAAGGTACCGGGTACGTGCGTGACGTCAATGAACCGATGCCGATCTCCAAGGAGGCAGCTAATAAACAAAGCTATAAAACAAAATGAATTGTGCTTGGGCTTCTAAAAGACGCTTCCGCATATGTCCCTGAAGTCGCTTTCGAATTTGAAACAATTCAGTAAGCCAGAAAAGATGGCCAAAAACACATTCCTCAGAGCCCTGCCTCTGGCAGCCGCTGTCTCAGCCTCAGCCCTGTACTCCACATACGACTTCAACCCTCTTCACCATCTCACCGGCATCGCGCCGTACTTTGAGCCTCAAGACCCTCCCGCCTCTCCCGACGCGCCCCAGGGTTGCACGGCCGAGCGCGCCGCCTACCTCGTCCGCCATGCCGCCATCTACGCCAACGACTTTGACTACGAAGAGTACATTGAGGGCTTCGTCGACAAGCTGGCCAACACCACCGTCGACTGGACCACGGTGCCCGCGCTGAGCTTCCTCGCCCCCTGGCACCCGCCCGTCAGCGACGCCGAGGTCTCGCTGCTGACCCGCGTCGGCCGTCTCGAGGCCACCCAGCTCGGCGTCGACCTCAACTTTCGCTACCCCAACTTTTCCGCGCCCCGGCAGGTCTGGACCTCGTCGGCGTCCCGGACGCTGCAGTCAGCCAAGGCGCTGGCGCGCGGCCTGGAAAAGGACGACAGCAGCGGCATCGATGTCCGCAGCATCTACGAGTCCAAGGAGGCGGGCGCCGACAGCCTGACGCCGTACAAGGCCTGCCCGGCCTACTCGTCGTCGGCCGGCAGCGACGAGGCCGACGAGTTTACGGACAAGTACACCAAGCCCATCGTCGCGCGACTGAAACAGGCGGCCCCCGGCTTCAACTTTACCGCCAAGGATATTTTCGGCATGCAGCAGCTGTGCGGCTACGAGACGGTGATTCGCGGCAAGTCGCCGTTTTGCAGCCTCGACCTCTTCACCCCCGACGACTGGCTGGCCTGGGAGTATGCTGAGGACGTTCGCTACCACTACAATGTCGGGTATGGTAGCAACGTGGCCGGCTACAACGGCCTCCCCTGGCTGAAGGCGACCGGCGAGCTCCTCATGAGCAATGCGAAAAACAGCAGCAGTAGCAACAGCAGCAACAGCAACAGCAACAGCAGCAGTAGCGACGTCGACGATTTGCTGGTGAGCTTCACCCATCGCGAGATGCCGCCCATGGTCGTTGTCGCCATGGGTCTCTTCAACAACTCCGCGTTCAGCGGCGCCGCCAACGTCAACGACACCATGCCCACCGACCGCATCAACTACCGCCGCGCGTGGAAGAGCTCCAACATCCTGCCCTTTCTCGGCAACATTGCCATTGAGCGCCTCCAGTGCCGGGGCAGCCACGGCTACGACGACGGCGAGTTCTACCGCGTGCTGGTCAACAGCGCCCCGCAGCCGCTGCCCAGCTGCGCCGACGGGCCGGGCACGAGCTGCTCCCGCGACGCCTTTGGCGAGTATCTGCAGCAGCGTGCGGACATGTTTACCGGCTTCACAGAGCATTGCAATGCTACGTATAAAAACAGCACAGATACAATGTCGCTGTATGGTGCGAAGAACAGCTTGATTAGCTGAGCTGGTTGAAATGGTTGAACATGTCACAAAAAAGCAGATATGAGTAGGTAAATAAGGTGTAATAAGCTATCTAAAGTAAAATAGGAATTATTTGTCGAATAGAACGTTTGATGCCTGTCCCGCCCGCAGCAGAACGCATCTCTCCTTTTCTCCGCACATGTTTAGAGATGTGCAAGGACACATTTAAAGGCTAATGGGAGTGCAGCCGAGGTTGACGAGGCCCTGTTATTGGATTGGTCAGCAGATGTCATTGTGGACTGGGTATGTGTGTTTCTTTTACTCACGTTCTGGTTGGTGTGACCACAGCAGACCTGGGTGCTGCAGGCATTCTTGATGGGGATACCGGCGCCGATGACGGTGGCGGTGATGTCGTTGCACTGGCCAAGGAGGCTGGACAGGTCGAGTCCGCTGAGGACACCGGAGGAGATCTTGTTGCCCGTCTCGGTATCGCAGCAGTGGATGCTGTTGGCGTTGCCGCAGTTGTCACCAACCTGAGCCGAAGGAGGGCTGTTGGTGGGGACGGCCGTGGCGACGGCGAGGAAGGAGACGAAGATGGCAGTGGCGAACATTTTGAAGGTGTTTGGAAGGGTTGGTTGGTTGGTTTGGAAAAGGTTGGTTGAGTGTGTGAAGAAGGAGGTGATTGTTGTAGTGGTAGTTGAGTGGTTGAGTTGTGAGTGATTCCATTCCCTTCTGGAGGGAAGAAGCTGGCCTATTTATATTTCTTTCTGGCCGGCCTTTGAACCACCCAGACCTATGTTCCCCTCCTGGTTGGGTTGCATTCGGAGCCCTCAATCCCTCTACCTGCTGTGGCCTTGTCTTGGTTTAGCCAGAGACAAGACATGGGGGATCGAGGCAAGGGCCGCATAGAGGAACCTCGACCAGTTGCACGGACGGGCTTGAGCCACCTCGTCGCCACTTCATTTCCAGATTTTCCAAGACAGAATAGAGTTTTTCTTCTGGAGAAGAGTTATACGGTAATCTTAATCTGCGGTGTTGTTCTAACCGTATTTGCGCTTCGTAGTTTTCTTTTTCTTTCCCGCCTGGCTTTTGGTATTGCTTCTACTCCCAGGCCGCTTCTGCCGCTGCCTTAGAATTTGACAATACGCCCCAAGTACCTCCAGAGTGCAACAATGAGCTTGAAAACATAAAATATGGAGTACACGGTCGGGTATCAAAGGCCGAGGACGACCAAAGTGAAACAAGTCCTAGACATGATAACCACGTATCCCTTTGCCAGTCCTCAGCCTGCTTACAGGGTTACACCAAGATGGTAGTGAACCAGAGTTAGTTACACTCACGGTACTTACCGAAAGCAGTAGAAAGCACTCAAATAAGAGTATATAGTATTTCCACAAAAAAATCTACCAGGCTGCATATCATTTTCAGCGGAAAGCTCGACTATCCTCCAACAGTGGGCAGTAGACTTAGCATTGGCAGAAAAATTCAACGCCAGTGTCTGACCCAGCCTCCTCAGCCCAACGTCAACAGGGTCACATGCTATCTCCTCCATGAGGCCGTTAAAAAAGAGGCTCACCTTACTTGCTTTTTTTTATTCGGGGAGAAACAGCCGGGAGGAAGGAAATAAGACGCTCCGTGGTGACGTGCCCCTTGCATCCTCCTGAATTGTCATCTGCATCCAACGTCACTGATTTTTTTCCTATTCTCCGTTTTAAAATTGAGTGACGCGCTGCCTCTATCATCAACACGTGGGGGCCGGGCCGCAAAAGCAAAAAGACAAGTTGGGCTCAGTTTGCGGGGGAGGAGCGGTGAGTGGCAAGAGACAACTTGGCTACTGCAGCAGAATAAGACAACTCCAAGACTCTCAAAAACTAGACCAAGTGAGACTTTTCAAGCTGACTGTTCAAAACACTGGGCGCGTAGTTGGAAACGGTTCCCTTTGTCAATCAACCCCCTCCCAAGCTGAACCTGCCTCAAGCCATCCCGTGTCTTTCTTTCTTTCTTTGTGATGCACTGTGTAATTATATCCCTTATGCAGCATCTCTGATACCTGTCAGGGCGCAATTTCGAATACGTACTTTGTAAGACAGGGCTGAGGAGAGATGGCGTGAATAGGCTAAACTAGCTGGTGTCCATCTTGCCCATTGCAACGTCGGACGGTCGGATGATCGGATGGCCGAGCTTCCACTGTCCCTTTCGACTCTGTACATCGATCTGAACCGGGGGCGATCGATTTGACAAGTGCGCTCTGACGTTGCCGGGCGGGAAGCCCACTTGATAGGTCCGCTCCCGGCTTCCCCGCGCCCTCCGGGCGTAACGCCTTGATATCAGACTAAGAAAAAGGAGAAACTGGGGGGGGGGGGGGGG